>JAZDUH010000536.1:10615000-10825000 GCA_036419115.1 Scarus forsteni | reverse complement strand
TATTCGAGGTCGGACTTGGGCTCCTGCAGCCATTTCTTCTCAGGGCTCAGTCGCCATGGTTACGTGATGCCGTCCTCACCGTCACGGAAGAGCGGGCGGTATCAGCTTGTGAATCAGTAACATATTAAGGTCGCGCCCACTAAATCAGACCTCTCTGAACAGAGGGGCTATGAGAGCCTGTAAACAATATAGCTGTGCTTGAATTATCGGAATTTAAGAACCAAAGCATGTTACTAACGGTTCATGAAGACATCAAGGATCCATATTACACTGCAGAAAAGGAGCATAATATGGGACCTTTATGTCTGAGTGTGAGTAGCCTGAGTGGAAGTAGGTTGCTTTTTATGGAACTTGTTTTGTTCAACCTGGGTGTTTATTTGACTGGAAAAATCTGGCAATCAGCAAAATCGTGTCCAACCAGGCACAAGGAAGGTCCACCTGACAAAATGACTTGAGAGTAAATAATCTAATTCGTAGGACAATCAACTGCAATGAAACAAATAAATTCCTGTTTAAAGTTTGTGTCTTTATAGAAAATATCCATTAATTATTCCTTTTTTATCAGTAAAGTTTGACAACTGACTTCTTATGTCCTTCATCCCAAAAAACACCTCAAAAACTAGCAGCTCTTTTCTTCTGTATCTTCTGTATCTCATATACAGTGCCAGAAAACTATGGACAAGGAGATAATATGAAATTTCTTCATGTGGTGCAAGAAAAAAGCAGTTAAGACAAGCTGAAATTAAGAAAACAAAAGAGTGAGAGATTTAAAAAGAAAACTGATTGCTCCTCCAGTGTCATCAGAACTGAATAAACTGTTAAATGAGCCTCTTTCAAAGTATTTTCCTCTTTTTGGCATTAAACAACCGGTCCAGCCTTGAGTGGATGTTGTTCTTAATGGTCACCTGCTGGACTGAATGAACACAGTCACCTCATCCTCCATCAATCATGGCACTAACCCTGCTCTCCTGAAGCGATGCCATATGGTGTCTCCAGCTCACTTCTCTCACTGTTTCTTCTTCTACTTACATTTCTCACCTTCTCATCTACTCCTCACCTTCCTCTTCGCTTCCTCTCCTATGTCCTTACCTCCTGTCGTTGTGTTGGTGACTCCACCTCAGTCTCTTTGTCTCCGCACTGTTCATTTCTCTCCCCTCTATTACTGGAAGACACAGATGTACGTACACACTCTTCCCAGCTTGTCCTCCTGCCACAATCTTTCAGGGCCAAATCTAAGCGTGAGCGAGAGCACTGCCAGCGGGCATGACATCTCTCCTTCTTTCTTCCGTCCTCTTCTTCCCCCTCCTCAGTCTGCCTCCAGTTCTTATTTCTCTTTCTCGCCTGTCTCATCCCTTTCAGTCTGCTTTAGTGAGTTTGAGATCAATACAGCAGCAACTCAACCAAAGATTGAAATACACCTCAATAAATCAAATTTCTTTGCAGCAGTGTATGTTCTGGAATAAGTCATCAGTGGTGTATATAAGGCCCCCATTATGGATGGTGGTTACCATGCAAGTCAATGTCAATTCCCTCTGCAAAAAGGTTCCTGTGGAGCCTTAAGGTTTCTGAAGAACTGATAAAAGAAGTTCATATTGGTAAATCAGCCATGGCGATTGCAATCAGCTCTGATGATATCATAAAGAATTAGGGGCGTTCCTGCGATCTCAGCTGTTAAGAGTGAGAGAATTGGGACTATGTCCACATGTTGGCTTGCATTTTTGAAAATATAGCTTTAATGTGTGTTTTTATCTTCTGTTAACATGCAAAAGGTGCTTAAAAAATGAAACTACATGTGTAGAAAACTCGTGCCATGGTGAAGATTTTCAAAAACCTTGTTTACAGCGATATGTGCCAACAGAAAGATCAGCATTCTGGGCTTGGTGTATTACACTATTGTCTGTTCTGTGTGATGTGATTGTGCAGCATTCAGGGCGGCCACTCGTCAAGTGAGGCCTTGATCAAACTCTTAATTTTAGGCCATAGAAGGAGAAGGAGACGATACCCACGTAAAAAGGAGACACAGGCAGCAACACGTGGAGCAAGGGAGCATGGCAGCATAACAACAGATGCAAGAGACAGTATAAGAACCAGGGAAGGAAAAGACGAAAACAGGCATATGAGACAAGGAGAATGGGAGATCAAGCAGCATGCCAGCAGGTGTACCAGTGGAGATTGCCCTGAAATCAGGCAAGACAAGGTCCAGGGTGACATTAGGGGATCCGACCTACAGCCAGGGGAATGATCTACAGTCTCATGACATGACTTGCAGGATGTACACGATGAAGTAGGTTGAGTATCCAACCAATAGTAGCACTGGTTCACAAGCTCAATTGAAATTGGGTTATGTTATGCATAAGTTATGCTTTTTTTTATTTCAGAGGCCTTAATGTGCAGTGTCCAGAAGCAATGGAGGCACAACAGTGCCAACACAGCAACACAAGATACTGACTCGATTGAGCTGAGGGAGTCTTGTGGCAGAGTTTAAAAGACTTTAACCCATATGCCATTGTTTTATTTTTCTTTAAATCATTATTTTAGACTTCCTTTATCTTTAAATTGTTTAACTACTGTCAGCTAAACGGCTAATCATTCTTCTAAAAGTCTTGAGCCTTAAACCAGGAGTCTGCTGCCTCTTCACTGATCACCTGCAAGCTGCTCTCGCTTTATTTTAACATATAAACCTGTTTTATAAAATAAGTTGATCTACATTTCTATCCACATAATTCACATGTGACTTACTGTATGACTTTGAATTTAGGTGATAAGCAGAACCTTTACTTTGGAAACACAAGCTCTCTAAAGAGTGTGCTGCTCTTTTCTCCCTCTCCGTCTTCCAGATTTAAACAGCTAGATCGGGCGTCAGTCCAAGAAACACACCTGCTGGATGCTGCAAAACACATTAGTCTGTTGTGAGAGCCTCTTGCTGCAGCGCTCTTCTTCTCTCCTCTGTGCCACACTCTCTTTACTCTGCTCTCATTTCCTCTTTCCACCTCTCATCATCTAATCTCTGTAAAGATGTAGACAAAATTTTTGTTAACCTTTCTTTAAAGAAAGAAAACGTACATGGTCACTGAAATTACTTGAAACTGACAAAAGTAAGAAATATACAGACCTCTTCTACCAGAACGCCTCTGAAAAACAACTTTCACTCATGCACACAATGAGAGCCCTTTCTTTCCTTTGATGTGTTAAACAAGGTTTTAATGCGCCTGACGAACACTAGGCTATAATTTCTAGGCTACAGTACTCGCTTACAGTGATAGGTTGCAACTTGTAGTAGGCAGTCACTCGCGGTAGCTTAACCAGGGGTTTAATTGGGCTGGAGCCCTCTGGTGCCCAGCTTCGCCACCTTGGTGCTGTGCTAAATAAATCAACCAATTCAAAGTGGCAGTAGCGTCAGAGCATTTTCACACGAACAGCCTCTGGGTCCCTCAAAAGCACCGAGATGCACAACAAATCAGAGCGCAACATCAAAGTAGACGGGGTGAGGGGTATGAACGGGACATGATATCAGAGATTATCAGTGAACTGCCAACATGTGCGCATGTCTGAAGGGAGCCTTGACTTTAATAAAAACATTTACTCTACAAGCGCGATAGCATGGAGATAGCGCAAAGAGCTCCTAGCAGTGCCAGTGAGCGTAAAGACGCGCAGCACACGGGACAGGGGTCCTGATTCACTTTGTGTGTTTATTTTAACTCAAACGGGGTGTCATTTGCTCATCTATGCTTGGTTTTTAAGTAAACAGAGCAATTTATAAAAATGACGAGGCAGTCTTGTGGTTAAGTAAAACTCATCTTTCCTGAGCAGTCCAGCTCTGTTTCCACCTTTTCTAAATGATAAACTCATCCTGAGGTTTCCTGCAACACTTATTCTCTGATATCCATGATATCAGAGCAACCTGAAGGATCAAGCTCCAAATGCAGTCTAGTATCAGTCAATCAATCTTTACTTATAAAGCACTTTTCATACATAAAATGTAGCACAATGTGGTGAACATTCAAGTACTCGTGCAGTGGTTCTCACCCTGTGGGTCAAGGCCCAAAAGTGGGTCTCAGAGCTATTTTCAGTGGACAGCATATGTTTCAGGTAAAATTTTAAAATGTTTTGCCATATATTACGTATGTGTCTGAAATCTTACATTATGCACTCAAGAATCTTATCTTACTTCACCCCTGTAACTAATGAAAATCAGACATTGCTTTTGAATTGGGGTTCAACAGAATAATTAAAAAAAAACTAACTAAACTGGCCTGGACAAAAATTATGGTACCCTTAACTTAACATTTGGTTGCCCAACCTTATGAGGTAATCACTCTAATCAGGCAATTTCTGAACTCCTTAATGAGACTTCTGCACTTGTCCACAGGTATTTCGGCCCACTCCTCAAGAGCAAACTGCTCCAGCTGTCTCAGATTTGAAGGATGTCTTCTCCAGAATACATGTTTCAGCTCCTTCCACAAATGTTCAATCAGCTTTAGATCAGAGTCCATGGAAGGCAACTTCAGAATAGTCCAATGTTTTTTTTTTTGTTTTTTTTTTAGCCATTCTTGAATGTTATTAGCTGTGTGTTTTGGGGCATGATCCTGTTAAAGGCCGCAGCTGCAGATGAGACCAAGCTTTCTGACACTGGGCAGCACATTTTGCTCCAGAATGCCTTGATAGTCTTCAGATTTCATTGTGCCCTACACAGATTCAAAACACCCTGTGCCAGAAGCAGCAAAGCAGCCCCAGAACATAACTGAGCCTACAATGTTCTTTTCTTTGTATGCTTCATTTTTGCATCTGTGAACATAGAGCTGATGGGACTTACCACAAAGCTCCAGTTTTGTCTCATCTGTCCAAAGGACATCCTCCCAGAAGTTTTGTGGCTAGTCAATATAAATTTTGGCAAATTCCAGTCTCTCTATTTTATGATTTGCTTTCAGCAGTGATGTCTTTAATGAAGTCCATTTTGGCTCAAACAGTGACAGATGGTGTAATCTGATACTGATGTACCTTGACCTTGGAGTTTACCTCTAACCTCTTGGGAAGTTGTTCTGGGCTCTTTGGTTACCATTTGAATTATCTGGCTCTTCAGTTTGTCATCAGTTTTCCTCCTGCAGCCACGTCCAGGGGGGTTGGCTACAGTCCTGTGGACCTTAAACTTCTGAATAATATGTGCAACTGTAGTCACAGGAACATCAAGCTGCTTGGAGATGGTCTTATAGCCTTACCTTAACATAACATACCATAAGATGACGTAATATTCTTTCTAATCTCCTGAGACAACTCTCCTCAGCTTTCTGTGGTCCACACAACGATACCATCAACACAGTTACCACCTTTTACATTTAAAATAGGCAGACTGACTGATTACAAGCTTGAAAACACCTGTGATAGTTTACATTTACAGGACAATTACAGGACACACCTTAGTTTAACATGTCCTTATGGTCAAATCATTTTCAATCTTTTCTAGGGGTACCATCATTTTTGTCCAGGCCAGTTTCTTTATTTTGTTGAATAAAATAATACTGTTTGACCACTGTTCAAAGGCAATGTCTGATTTTCATTTGTGAATTTTCAGTACATTTTTAGTTATTATTACTATTGTCAGTTTCAAGTTATTTCAGAGATCCTTGTGGGCTTTTATTTCTTTAACACAAGGGTACCAACAATTTTGCACACATCTGTATGTTTTCCACCTCTCATCCATCTTCTCTGTGACTGCTGACCTCAAGTCTCTTTCTTGATTTTGATTTTATTTTACCTTATTTGTTCTGACTTTGTCTT
Source organism: Scarus forsteni (assembly GCA_036419115.1). Lineage (NCBI taxonomy): Eukaryota > Metazoa > Chordata > Actinopteri > Labriformes > Labridae > Scarus > Scarus forsteni. Next base: position 10,819,225 of record JAZDUH010000536.1, on the reverse strand, counting down.
AGGCTGTTACACACAATGAGAGACTTTAGATTTGACATTGCTATGAATCAGTTTTGAGCCCTTCCTACAGGGATAGAAGTCTGTTATGGACCGCTCCGATGAAAGAGACAGTGATGAGATCAAGCAGTTGAAATGCACACTGCAGACATTCAGGGAAAGGTGGGCACAGGGATCAAAATTTAACTTCTTCAAATATTATATATTTAAACTAAATTTATATGTGACTTATGAGCAGTTGTCACTGTAAAAAAAAAAATCACCAGGTTTCACAAGTTTCTATTGCAAATTTCCTCGCATGTGATTTCTTGCAACATGGCCAAGCTGTTGATGAACATATCGCAGAATGAGCCCGTTGACTGAAGACGATGGTGGCAGATTCTGCTCTGGAGGGGTCACTCACAAAAAGTGATCAGCGTTCAACAACATCTGCAAAATGATGTAACTGTGCATGTATGGGCTCTCCAAAGTGTTCTGGCCTTAAACTCCACCAGCTATTACATGTTTATGCGACACATTTCTTGCAACAGCATCTTTGGTTTCGAGGTGAGTGGGGAAAATAATTTCAGTGGGTCATAGATGGAACTGACAAGTGGCAGAACACCTCATCTGGAATGTGGTCTTTTTTTCCACTGCAGGTTTGAAAGGGAAACTGTTGCCCTGGGCACACCAACTCAACCCAAATGTTGTCTCCACCGTCAGGTTGTCCTGTCCCAAGTGCAGCTGCCTGGTTGTTTTGCACTTCTTTGCCTCTGGAATAGATGACTACACCTTTTGACTGTTGCTGATCCACTTTCCCAGCTGAAATCCTCCCTTTGCACATACAGTGGCATGAAAAAGTATGTGAACCCTTTGGGATTACTTGGATTTCTGCTTTAATTGGTCATAAAAAATGTTCTGATCCTCATCCAAGTCACATCACTAGACAAACACAGTCTGCTTGAACTAATACTGCAAAAAAATTATAAGGTTTCATGTTTTATTCTACACAATATGTAAACAGTCACAGTGCAGGGTGGAAAAAGTATGTTAACCCCAGGCTTATCACTTCTCCAAGAGCTAATTGGAGCCAGGAGTCAGCCAACCTGGTGTCCAATCGATGGGATTAGATAGGATGTGTTGGTTAAAGCTGCCCTGCCCTATAAAAACACACACCAGTTGTGAGTTTGCTGTTCTCAAGAGGCATTGCCTGGTGTGAACCATGCCTCGCACAGAAGAGCTCCCAGAAGATCTACCATCAGAAATTGTTGACTTGCATTAAGCTGGAAAGGGTTACAAAAGTATCTCTAAAAGCCCTGATGTCCATGTGTCCACGGTAAGACAGACGACAAATGGAGAAAGTTTAGCACTATTGCTACTTTGCCAAGGTGTGGTCGTCCTGTAAAGATGACTGTGAGAGCACAGCGTAGAATGCTCAGTGAGGTGAAGAGGCGTCCTAGAGTGTCAGGTGAAGACTTACAGAAATCCCTGGCACATGCTAACGTTATTGTTGACAGGCCTACAATACGTTAAACATTACACAAGAAAGGATTTCATGGGAGGACACAACCAAGGAAGCCATTGCTGTCCAAAAAAACATTGCTGCCCGTTTGAAGTTTGCAAAAGAGCACCTGGATGTTCCACAGCACTACTGGCAAAATATTCTGTGGACAGATTAAACCAAAATGGAGTTGTTTGAAAGGAAAAAACAACGCTATGTGTGGAGAAAAAAAGGCACAGCACACCAACATCAAAACCTCATCCCAACTGTAAAATATGGTGGAGGGAGCATTATGGTTTGGGGCTGCTTTGCTACATTAGGGCATTTACTGATTGCTGACATCGACTGAAAAATTAATTCCCAAGTTTATCAAGACATTTTGCAGGAAAACTTAAGACCATCATTCCGCCAACTGTAGCTCGACAGAGGATGGGTGATGCAACAGGACAACGACCCAAAGCATAGAAGTTAATCAACAATGGAATGGCCTCAACAGAAGAAACTACGGCTTCTGGAGTGGCCCAGTCAGAGTCCTGACCTCAACCCGCCCAATCTGGTTTCAGACCTAAACATAGCAACATCACTGTGGTCACATCGTTTACAAATTACATTATGCATGCTCTGGACACAGGAAAATAATTGGCTGCTCTTTATGTAGACCTTTTAAAGGTATTTGATACCGTTGACCATGGTCTCCTCCTACAGAAACTAAGTGATGTTGGCTTCAACCTCAACTCCCTTAATTGGTTTAAAGATTATATATCCAACAGACAGCAATGTGCTACATCAGGAAACATTCGCTCCACATTTCTACCTATAACAAAAGGTGTGCCACAAGGCTCAATATTGGGTCCTGTCATGTTTACTATTTATGTCAACAACATTACATCCTCTATAACAAATTCTAATGCACACAATTTATTCTGATGACACAATTATGTATTGTATTTCTAACACTGCAGCCACTGAAATCCTCCAGCAAGACTCTGACAAACTACAACATTCACCCTTCAATCTGAAATTAGTTCTTAATGCAGATAAGAGGAAACACATGATATTCTCAAGATCCAGAAATATTACTAGTGCAGCAGATAACTGCATATTGGCGGCCATCTTGAATTTTCGAGTGTCTAACGTTATTTTTCAAAAGAGTGGCCCTTAGAGAGTATTTGTGCCAAATTTCATGCTTGCATCCGCAAGTGAACGATTTTTTCACTTATCTGCTGCACTATACAGAAGACTGCTTACATCACATCACCACTTTAACAGGACACAACATTGAAAGGGTTTGGTTGGATTAGAAGCTAACATTTAAATTCCATATCAACACTCTGGCAATTAAATTGAAACAGAAAATCGGCTACCTATACAGAAACAATTTAAATTTCCCTTTGCTTTGTAGGAAACAGATCATTGAGGTTGTATTTTTATCTGTCTTAGATTACGGTGATGTTATCTACAGAGATGCTTCTGCCTCCACTCTTAGTATATCGGACTCAGCTTATCATTCCACACTCAGATTCATCACCGGTTCAAGTTACTCCACCCATCACTGTCTTATACTAGAAGGTGAGATGGGCACATTTATCTGTAAGAAGATAAAAGCATTGTCTAATGTTTATTTATAAAGTTTTGAACTGCAACATGCCACCATACCTCAGCACTTTATTGAACTGGTCAAATAATAGGTATTCCACACATTCAACAGACTGTCTGATGCTTGATGTTCCCCAGACTAAGACTGAATTTGGTTAAGCTGCTTTTAGTTCCTCTGCAGAACAGTGAAACTCAACAAAATAGTTTCTATTGGTCAGTTTAAAACTATGATTATAAACTACTGTACCTTTGAATGTAACTGTTTTTAATGGTGTTTTATCAGTTGTTTATTGGCTGTTTTCTTCGTGATTTTTTAATGTTGTTATGTTCTCGACATCATTGTAAATGATTCCTCGAGATCTAAATAAAGGTTAAATGAGGAATGACAAAGTATCCACTGTCAATCATCTCCGTGAGAAATGCTGTCCATTTTGAAACTTGGGCATTTGTTGCTCCTGTGCAGCTTCTGACCTGAGGGGTGCGGCAGTAGAGGCTGTGAGATTATTTGAGGTTGGTCCTTTAATGCAGTTGTATGAAATAGTTCAGCATTTGGTTGCAGCTGTGACCTTAATGTGTTATCCATTCCCACTGAGGCTCCATGTTGGATTTGGTCCTGTGGTTTTGTTTGCACATTCACTTTTGGTCATCGCTCTTTTGGTCTTCACTTATCTTTTTTAGATAAGACAGGTGGCGCTGTTGAGCCTTGTTCCAAAGCCAGAAGTTTTCATTTTGGTATAAACTCATTGCATTGGGTTGGATTCTAGTGGTTGCTCTTTAAGTCCTTTGCTCACATAAGAGTTCATTCCATTTCAACCAGACTTTCCTCTGATATCGCTCCCTTCCAGCACAGCCAGTCTTGCAGCAGTAGCAGCTATCTGTGCATCAATGTCCAGCTGCTCCTTAATTTTCCTCAGTTTGTCACTTTCTTGTCTGAGTTTCTGCTCTTGTGCCTCCAGTTCATGTCTCCTTTGCAGAGCAACAGCTTTCTCCAATACAGCATGCTTTCTCAGCTTTTAAGCCTTTAAGCATGCAGATGTAGTGTTAGACAGTACTAGACATTACATCGAGAATGGCTTCCTCTGCTGGACCTTTGCTTGGCCCATTAGGCACACTGTCCTCAGTTTCAACCTTGTCTTGACACCCAGACTTTGCATTTATATCTACATCATTGTCATTTTGTCCAGTTTAATCAACATTATTGTTTTCATTACCATCATCGTTAGTGGACATTCCATATTCTTTCAACCATGTTGACATTTCTTTAACAAACACAAACACATTATAGTTAGAAATTTTGACTAAAACCACACATGCTGCTTTCTCTGCTCCTCTTCTGGGACAGAAAATTGTGTGAGCAATGTAATATGAAACTCGGAGGCCTTTTTTGACATAGCTGTTTGTACCTTTTTGGATTATGTTGAACAGTGTTGTGATTTTTGGTTTAATTTGCTTGCCTTTGCAAAATGATGTCCCATTTCCTTTTGGAACTGTCTAATCATAATCATGACTCATTAAAGAGTGGGTTTCCTTGCTCTTTTTTGAGAAACATCACTTCTCACAGTTGGATCTGTTTCAGCATTGATACATTGCATTTCATTCATCCCAATGAGTAAACCCTTCAATGCGGGACATCTACATCACAGCGGCCGTCTAGCATACGGGCGCACCACTGTTCCAAACAAATGATGAACGCATGTTCCGAGCGAGTGCACTAACCTGATCTCCCAAGTGTTAGTTGGTGCCCACAAACTTTTCCTTCCTTCCGGGGTATTGCTGCATCTCATGATGTCCAAGAAACTCCAAGTCTTCAGGTGAGATCGGATTTTTACTTGTATAGTGACTATCCTGCCCTCCTGTAGTCATTCGTGCAATAGTCTGGGAGACTGTTGACAAACAATTGTCCATACGGTTGTCCAAGTTTGGGTGATGTTCCCATTTCATGATTGAAACTTTCACAACAAAAATATAATTGAACTGATCCAAAAAGAACTGATAATGTGACAAGGTGATGCTGCTGGAAAACAAAAGGAGGTGAGCAATCCTGCCGAGTGGTAAAAAACGCATGACCTTCCACCCCATGTGTCACCCTGTTACCTACCCTCGTGCTTACAAAGGAAGATGCTACACTTCCACCAGCGGAGACCAGACAGAAGCACTACTTCCATAAAGGAAGTAGTGCTGATTTTTTGATTGATTAAAAACAAATGTAAACCATTTGAACCCTGAAAGTGATTGCTACAGTTTGGACTCCTCTGTGAACATCAGAACTGAAAAACCTTATCTGTTCATTATTTTCTGTTCCTTCCTTTGTTTTTTGTCTGTCTCTCTCTCTGTCTTCTCCTCGCACACCTGCACTCCCCCATCGCCTTGGCTCACAACACAAAACCAACACAATCAACCCGAGCTGAGAATCCAAAGACCTATTTCATGCAGTTAAGAGTCACAGAAATCAAGTTATGGCTTAATTGTGTGTGTACTCATCTTGACTTAATAAACTCACCATTCTTAAAATAACTATTACCTGAGAGTGAAAATGATGAAACTCTGGTAGAAACAGTTGATATCCAAATAAATATAATCGTGTGACTTACACAACTGCTTTACAACTGCTTTATGTCTGTGAAGCAAATTCTGGTGGTACTTGATGATTTTCATTTCATCAACTAGTCAAGTCAGAGCTTTAAGTTTGTTGGTTTGAGTGGCTCATTTCAGATGTGATTAGAATCTGGAGCAGGGCTTCAAATACATTTTCAGCTCAGGAACAAAATGGTGAAACAGGGTCTCTCTGTGTGGGGTTTGTGGTCTTCCTGTCCTGTGAGGGTTTTCATAGCATGATTTTCATTTTGTATCCTTTAGGAACCTATTTTGTGCATCACTACTTCTGAGTGTTTTTAATGAGTGGATTGATCCGTGCCACATGTTTTTTAATGCTAATAAAATGGTGTGATAAAGCAGATTAAATAAATTAAAAAGAAAAGCTAATATAATATTCTCCTATCTAATGTTAGGAGCAGGATATGAAACAAGACTTGCTTAATTGGAAATACGACAACCCAAAATTTGGATTCACAGCAGGATACATACATTTTTATCACAGTTATTTGATGGCCATTAAGACTGATGGCTGTGACTCTTGTGGTATTAATGTTGAGTCATTTGAGTAATTTTACACAGCCAATGCATGACCCAACAAAAAAAACAGGCCTGAGACCCATTTTGAGCCAAGACCCTAAATTTGTGAAGGACTGGTCTAGAGAATAGAAGTCACACTGCTGTTTTTCTTGGATAAAGTTTACAGGGAAATCAAAGAAAGAGATCCATAATTACTCATACTTAGTAAGTATGAGTAAAAAGCTAAAGCTGCATTCACATCAAACGTGACTTTGCGAACATAATCGCGTTGCCCACTGAAGTCACTTGTCCATAAATACCTAATTTGGTCACCATCACCATTGCCCAGTGATGTCACATCTGCTCGAGTTTCCCCACGATCATACCATATATCATATAATAGGATGTGTAAGCTGACATTTTCTAACCTTATCCATTTAAGTCAAAACACACTTGGTGGTGTAGAAACCTTGATAAGGCAAAGAGGCTTGTTGAGCAGTTGTGTTTAACTCCCGAAGGATAATATGTCAAAGACAAGAAAAACACAGTGTGGTTACATTTCCTGTCTGTCTTTTTTAAAGTTAAAAAATAGTAGTGGGGCGGACATTAGCTCAGTTGGAAGAGCGTCCGCTCCATGTACGGGGGCTGCCAACCCCCAGCAGCGGCTGCAGGTTCGAATCCCGGCCACAGCCCTTTGCTGCATGTCATCCCCCCTCTCTTCACCCGCTTTCCTGTCTCTCTCAGCTGTCCTATCAAATAAAGGCCATAAAAGCCCAAAAGATAACATAAAAAAAAAAAAAAAAAAAAGAATAGTTTCTGTGGCGGAAAGCCCCCTTGCGACATCTCTACCAGACAATGCATGCATTGAAATTGTGTTTGTGCCAGCTGCCACCATCTCAACTAAATTTGGGCATTTTTATGCTGATTTTTGAAGACTTTTCTATGAGAATTTTCTGCTTCTTTCTGTCACTCCTGGGTACAGCCTTGTCAGAGGTGGGGCAGCAGGGATCAGAGAATGAACAAGTCTCCTCTGACATTCCCCTGACCACCGTGGCTCCTCCTCTCCACAGCCCTAAGAGTTGAGCCTCCCATTGAAGCTATGAATTCTCCTGTTGAAATGACTCCACCTGTCCTGACAGGCATCACTCCAGCTGAGTCAGCTCCGGTCTCTGCAGCATCATCTCCATCGCTGGCCATCACTGGGTCCCCAGGCAGATTCCCTCATTCACAGTGGATTGTTGTAGCAGAATCCTCAGTTTGCAAATCGACTCCAATCCACCTGCCCCTCCCCAATTTCATTCTTTGACAATTTAATCTGTTCTGAGACCGTGGCTCCATCTTCAAGCATGATGGAATCCATCCTAAGATGCAGGGCAGCCAAATGATATCATCAAATATCCAATACGTGGTCCACTCCTCACCCATTCTCCCAAACACAGACCAGTCCCCCACTCTCACACAATAACCTTAGGTCACCACAAAACACTGTCACAATTCCCACCCACTCACCTGCCAATCACAACCGACCCACTTTCCACCCCTCCTGTTAAATATTCCCCCCCCCAAATTTAATTCATATTCCCCAGCCACTGATCAATGACCTCCTTTTAGCGGCAGGCAGAGGGGAGGGCTCCATTATGATTCTTTTAGATACAGTTGATCATGTTGTTTAACAAACCATCTAAAAAAACTGGATTAGTTTTAAGGGCACTACACTTAGAGGGTTTTAGTTTATCTTTACAGTGAAACCTTTGCAGTCACTATAGGTCATCACTGCTCTTCTGCATCTACCATTACCTCTGGTGAACTGCAAGGTTCAGTTTTAGGTCCTTTTTCGTTTTTTTTTATTATTATTATTTAAATGCTTTCCCTTGGCCAAATTATTTGGCACCACCAAGCCTCCTTTCACTGCTTTGAGGATGACGCACAGATAAACCTGCCCTTTGAGACCTGAGGACCCAAGTAGACTTAGCTGCTGTCAACAACTGTCTTGGTGACATCAACTGTTAGATGAAACAGAATTTTTACCTCTCAATAATTCAAAATCTGAAATAATTATTTTTAGCTCACAGAACACCACCCCTTTCCTACACTCTGGCCCTGTCCCCTTTAAAGGGCCCATATTATGCAAAAACCACTTTATTAAGTCTTTTGGTGAAATTTTGAGGTCTGTGGCTTTCCCCCCAGCCCAAGAAATGTGATATTTAGTGACAAATCCTGTGCTGCGTGGTGCTGGTGAATGTAAATCCGCCCCTATTGAGGCATTCTTTCATTTGAGTTGTACCGACACAGGGGAATTTTGACCAATCAGGAGCAGACACCCCCACCCGTCCCGCCCACTCCTCTCTACGCTGCTGGTGAGATCGCTATGTGCAGAGCAGCCATGATGGATTTACCGGCAGTGAGACATCGGACTTCAGCTTGAGTTACTGCTGCAGTGTTGTGGGCTGTAACAAGCCACAAACTTCCTTACACAAGCTACCTGACTCTGAAGATTTAAAAACTAAGTGGCTGGAGTTCATATATGATGGAAAAGTGCCAGAAAAACAAAGAAAAAATGTGCATGTTTGTGCCAGTCACTTAACAGCTGACAGTTCCGCAAACTTTGGACAGTACACAAAGGAGCTCGCAAATAGACTGGTCCTTAACCCAGGATCAGTGCCAACCATCCACCAGCAAACCTCGGACCCTGGAAATGTGAGTATTCCAAATGCTGTGTGCTGTTATTTTGCTAATTGCTACGAGCTGCTAACAGCAGAGGGAAGAGGAGCAGATGTAAGAGCTATTCCTGTGTTAGCGTCAGGAGGCTAAGCTTAGCTGCGGTTAGCCCGTTGTTTTAGCCTGTAATGTTACAATAAACGAGCTTTGCTGTTTTCTAACCATATCGTGTCTTTTCTAGGCCATAATATTAGTCTGTTGTCTATTACTTTGCTGCTGTGAGATGTACCGCTGTGTGAGTAGAAGCCTGCAACTCTCTCTGAGGCATTGTAATTAATAAATTATCTCAGAAGGTATCAAAACTCATTTCGTGTCCAAACTGAGGACATGGGAAACGACCAGTGAAGGCTGTGTCTCTCTGTGTTTTGCAGCGCAGCATGTAAATATTAATAACAGGTGAAAGTATATTTCTACGCTAACGTCGGCTCAAAACAGTGTATCTGTAGATGTGATAACTGGCTTTATTGGCCACAGCATCGTCATCACCAACAGGTTTAATCAGATTTAGATGTATGAATATTCTCACAGTAGTAGAGGAGTATAACAGCTGGAGGATAATTATTATTATTCCTTGTACAGCCCTCCTCTCCCCGATGCATCTGTGTTAGCTCTCGGGGGCTAAGCTTAGCTGCGATTAGCCTGTTGTGTTAGCCTGTAATGCTACGAGAAACGAGCTTCGCTGTTTTGTTATACAGGCAATGTAATCGATAAATTATCTCAGAAAGTATCCAAACTCATTTTGTGTCTAAGCTGTGGATGAGGGAAACGATCAGGCTTTGTTCTTCTGTATGTTACAGCAGATCATGTAAATATTGATAACAACAGGGAGTGTATATGACGTGTGACGCTAACGCTGCAGATGTCGTTATCTCCAAACTAATTTAATCAGATTTCTGTGAGTTTAAACACTCAGGAATGCCCACAGAATGCTGTCATACGAGCTGTGTGACTGGGGATAAGTTACAATTACTAACACGTCAGTGATTTACGAAAAACGGAGGGAGGCAAATAAGATGTCTGATTTAATTATCCTCCCATTTTATTTACTAACAATATATAGGCATAGACATTTTATAATGCATCACATAATGTGACATTTGTAAGTAAAAACTCATTAACCCTTGAAAAGCTTGTATCTTATTTGAGACATACTTTTGGTATGTGTCTGATCAAAATTATCAAAGAATATCACAAAAAACCCAAATGAATACAGTCAGATAAATGATAAATATAAAAGTCCTCAGCTGAATTATCACTTGCCAGAAATACCTAATGTATCTATTGAGTAACAGTAACTATTTGTAACATCTCATGTAATTTATTTAGATTTTAGTACAACGTGAAATAAACATTTTATCTAAAAAAAAAGGTAAAAATGCATGGCTCTAATTTGTGTTTTCACACACTAACAGGTTAAATATTTTTCTTTCTTGTGTCTATGCTGGTCGACCTCAGGCAGCATCTTCTGATGGTGAACCGCTGGTTACAGTCAGCTTCTCAAAATCCAAGGAGGAAGGATGTACAGCAAAGCCAGTGAGAGCAGAGCCAGCTTTCAGTAAGTTAAACAATTCTTTATTAAAATCAACACATTTAAAAACATTGACAAATAGGCATAGCATGGAAAGGAAAAGATAAAGGCAACTGGAATAAAAATGTTATCAAAATGGAATTGAGAATATATAATCAATAAGGATATTGTGACAATAAAAGACTATGTAAAAAAATTACAACACTGCAGTGAGGTGTTTTGGTTCATTTCTTGTAAACATATATTTTTGTGTCTTGTATTTCAGATCATGCAGATGCACTGTTGGACCTTGTCTTTGAGAAGGTTTTCCAGGACCCTGCTCCACACCTGAAGGAGCTGCAGAAAATACCAGACCATATGCTCCTTTTCCAAATACCAGGAAGCGCTGAACCCCTCATACTGGTCTTCTGCATCAGGAAACTCTGCAGTACAACACAGGCAGCATCAGCTCACAAAGGCTCTGTAGGCCAGGCATCTGTAAGGGCTGGACATGATAAGAATATGTCAGAAATGAAAATTACTGTCATAGGTGTTTTTATCTATGTGTTCATATTTTTATCAATATGGCTATGGCTTGTGTTTAAAAATTCCTTTTCTTTTTTCATGCCTTTTTTACCTCCTTTATGTAAAAATGTCTACAGTACCAGCCGGTACATTTGGTGTTTTTATATGTCAAAATATCTTTCACAATAAAAAGTCTACATGAACTGTTTTGTGTGTTTTCAGTTTTCCATATGTTACATGTAATGTTAATAATTAAATAACAAGAAAGACAAAAAATGAGATGGAGGAAACAGTTCTTTTAATCTTTACTATTTTTGTTCAACAGTCATGGAAGTGTTTATATCAAAATACTTATGCATTACTCCTCTTAGATGTAAAGGCTCATAGTCTGCTCTATAAATATAGAATGCATGTTGTAGTGAAAAACACACTCAGAGTCAGAGTCCAGGATGGTTGGACTGGGAGTTCCTGCAGTTTTCCTCTGACCTACTTAATTTAAACAGGTAAGTCAGTGACATAGTACAGGAAAGGTAATGTACTATATTGTTATTTAGCACTAATTTTTCACAATACCTTTGGTATCTCCATTCAACAAACATTTTCAGGCTGTAGGAATTTTCACATAATTGCCACAGGAGCACCTGTGTAGGAGAAGAGTGAAAACAGGATGTTCAGGAGAATTTTTATCTAAAGGAAATGTTCTGTTATTGTATAAGAATATACACAGAGCTGTCATAACATACAATAATGCAAGTGAAGAGGTTTTTAAGACAGCTACTGTGTGGCATATAGAAAAGAAAACCTTTTAAAATAAGGTTCACAGAAAACTGCTGGCTGCTTAGAGTTACGGGTAATAAACGTTCTCAGTTACTGTTACTGTCACTAAAGGCTATGGCTTTATTAAATGCTGTATTCTGATGGGTCAGTCACATTACTAATGTTATCTCTGTAAAACAGCCTGTTGCTCTGATCGGCCCTGAAGAGCCCAGACATTATTTACACATCACAACAACAGAGAAGACCCCCTCTCTCTGTCTTATTTCACTATCAGTAGCAACGGCCCCTTCAGTGTTACTTAGAAGTGAAAGTTATTTCACATCGGGGTTTAGTTAATTCACGTCTCTGCAGTAACCCGCTCACTCTACATTAGCTCTTACTAGGCTCTATTTAACGCCAGTCTAAGCACTGCACGTCTGCTAACAGGCACGCTAACATCGACAACAACAGGGGGAGGGGGAGAGGAACGGCAGAACAACTTTGATTAGTCAACATTATAGCATTGAAGAAACAAACTTTATATACAAACCGCTGAGAAACATCCCGGTTTATCCTTGGTCCTCGACTCTCTCCTGGTTCCTCTTATTTTCGGGTTCTGACTCAGTTATAGCGTTCAGTGCTGCGCTCCTCATGTAGCAACACAGACGCTAACACAGAGCTCTATTGACATAGTCATGCGCATGCGCCGACTGCGCCGACACGGAAGTGTGGTTTCAGCGGGGGCTCATTAACATATAGTTACGCCCACAAAATCCGAGTGTTGTTCAGAGAGGCTCCTAGAAGGCATCGAGACGATACGGCTGGGCGTGTTTTATTGAGTTTTTTGACCAAAGCATGCTACTAAGGCTTCATGAAGAGATCAAAGATCAATATTACACTGCAGAAAAAGAGCATAATATGGGATCTTTAAAGAAACATCACACCCACAGCTGCAATTTAGGAGTAATTCAGGATTCAGATCTCGCCTTCACCACCCACATTTAGTCATGCTAATCTGACCTTGAAAAAATCCTCCATGCCTTAATTTTCTCAAGACAACTGTTACTCCCTTCTGTCTAGCATAAATCATAAATCACTCTTTGACCTATAACTAGATCTTCATGCAGCCACTGGGCTTTTAACTGACTTAGCAGACAACATCACATCACCAGCATCTTTACACTGGCTCCCTGTCAGTTTTAGAATTGATTTTAAGATTGTACTTGCTATATTTCAATGGTATTATATGCCAGCTTGCAGCCCCAGATGCTTAGTGAGGGCCTCCTGGTTGATCCAAAGTCAAGCCTTGTAACTATCGTTGACAGGGCCTTTTCTGTTAGAGCTCCTAAACTTTGGATCAGCCTGGCCGATGAGCTAAGGCTTGCAGTAATAGTCACTGAATTTAAATCATTTTTTAAAACTAATTTCTCATGCTTTTATGTAATGTCTTCTTTTTCTTATTTTTTTTACTGTTCTCTTAACCTCTTATGTCTTTCTTGCTCTTATTTTCTTAGCTCCTATCACATTTGGCTCTTCATTCATTGTTGGCCTTTCTTATTTGCTGCTTAATATAATGACATTATCTAATGTTTATTCCCATTCAATTTATGCTTGATATATGCTTCACTTTTTTTTTTACTTTATGCCGGTTATTTAAACTTTTCATATTGTGCTGTTCTTTTATTCTTATCTTCTTTCAAGTTCCTTTTATTGTTTTATCTCCTCTTTATGTTGGTAGTTGTATTTGTTGGGAATTTTAACCTCATTTCACAGCTGTTCTTTATTTTTGTTGTTTTCTAGTTTTACTGTTCTTATGCTCATCGTCTCATATTTTTATTTCCTTGTCTTCTTTTCCTTTTTGTCGTTTTATCATTTTAGTTTTTCCTAATTTGGGCCTCATGGTCTTGTTTTGTATTGCTTGGTTATGTATTATCTGAGCTCTTTTGACAGAAGGACTGGTTATATTGTAGATTGAGGACTGCTCCCTCGTGTCTGTTGGTGTGGTCTGGTGTTTCGAGCCCCATTGTTTTGGGGGCCCCTTGTGTTTTAGGAATGAGTTGGGTGCCTGGGTCTGGATTGTTGTATCCACTTTGGGGTCTCAGGTTTTTCTGATGTTCCTTGAAAAAATATTTCCCTCCCAGGACAATCAGTTTTCTCTCCTTTGTTTCTTATTGTGTGTGTGTGTGTGTTTGTTGTTTTATTCTGCCATTTGTGTGTATTTTTGAAGGTTCTTTGGTTCAAATTGGGCTTTTTTTTTGGTAGCTTCATTTTGTATTTCAGCTCTTGTGCCTCGTCTTCAGTATGATTCTGTCTGTGTGTCAAAGCACTTTGTAAACCTTTGTTTTAAAAGTGATATACAAATAAAGCTACTGTGATTATTATTAGAAAGGCTTAACTGTGCAGTTGTCAGGGTCAGTTATACAGTCAGTCAAGTCATTTTTCGGGACATTTATCTCTGCAGTTCTTTGACTTTTTTTTCCAATTCAGTGAAACAAATTTGAAATATATTTAAGATAATCATTTAGAAAATGTCTCCTCCCAAATATCAACTTAAGCTGTATAATAAAGGTGCCTTGTGGTACAACATAGTACTCAATACAGAGGTTTTTTATAATTCAGGACAGTCCGTATAATCTCAGAGGCGTTTGCAAATTTACTGTACAAAAAGCTAAAAAAGGTATGAAAAGGAGATGTGTCTCCATTATTGGAGTTAAATTCTGGAATGATGCCAGAATTAATTTAAAAACTTGTCATTCTTTCTTTGTTTTTAAGAAAATGGTTTGTAAAACTATGAAGCTAATAAGAGTGATTAAGTATCTGTGTTGTTGCTTTTTTGCTTTTTTTGGAGGATGGAAGCCTAAAAAGAGTTGACAATATAGGATAGGCCTTTATAAGCAATCTGCTTCTGCCTATGCCTTTTCAGTCATTATTTAACACATGAATCTTAGTTTTGTCATTTTGTGTCAAATGTCAATATTATGTACAATATTTGGTGCTGTCATGACTGAATAAACTGAAACTGAACTGAACTGAACATAGTGAGTATATTTTTATCATATCTTTTGTTTGTTCAGTAACATAAGATTTATTTTTAAAGCTTCGCTCTGACTAAAAGGCCAAACAAAGAAGAGCTTGTGTATCCTTGTGTTGTTTGAGTGGCACAGTGAGAGACAAAGGGGGAGACCTTAGGGACTGTGTGTCAGATGATCTGAATATGGTCGGGATCAACCATCCATAGACATGTCTGCATATGTGTGAGAATTCGTGACCTGCAGACTGTGTGGGTCTGCCTGGGCTCAAAGGTTATCTGTTGTTGGGACCAAAGAAGTGCTGATCTGTTCTTTTTTCTGTCTAGATGTCAGTCTGACTCCCTCTCCTCTGCTTCTTCTCATCGGCTGTTTGTGTGTCTACATGTCCATCTGGCTGAATGAGAGGGCACTGGGGCAAAGTGTGTACAGAAGCACAAAGTGTTTGTGAGTCTGTGTGTGTGTTCTTGGCAACTGTAAATAAGTGTGCACTTATTTTCATAGAGCTGAAAATATACAATGCTGCATCAGACCCAACTGTCAGCTTTTTCTTGACATTGGGAGAGGAGAGAAGAATTATGCTGGAGCGGAGCAGACGATGGTGTAAAGGACAGAGGCCAGGACAAATACCACACACACACTCACAAACACACACTGTTTGCTATGCAGTGACCTGCTGCAGTCAATTATGTCTCCCTTGCTCTGCTACAATCAAATTACTGCTGTAGGACAAGCCCTTTGAAGCAGACACTCTCAGCACACTCATACCTGCACTCACCTACACACACACTTGACTGAACACAAATACACTCTCACTGATGGAAAGTTTTTAACTTGGTTCTGTCTTAGGATGTTTCAGCATGACTTTAATAAAACAGAATTAAAATAAACTTACTTAAATCATCCAGGGTAACTACAGCATGACCTGCATCTCTGAATGATAACGTTTGGAGTAGACAGAGAACGTTAAGACGACTAAAGCTTGTGCTGCACCTCTCTAGTCGTCTAAACAGTATTTTACACTGCATGCCACAGTTGCTGATTCACTCCTACTCATAGCCGGTGTTGAGTGTGACGCATTCCAAAGTCATCTGTTACCCAGGTTATGTTTTAATGATAACAAAACAGGCTCTTATTTTGTCACCGCGCCGACAGGGTGTGTACAGCACACTTTGCAAGTTTCCTGCAGGACGCAGAGAGGCGCATCCACGCCTCCATCCCTGCCCCTCCACACAAGTGCCAGAGAGGGAGGAGACAAGGTGTGAGTGGGTTTAACACAGCCGAGTGTTGTCTTCACCAATCGAATTAATGCCTCTCCTTGCCTTTTAATACGCTGCAGGCGAGGGGCAGTGTCAATTTCAATCACTCCTCCATTGACCACATCCTGGGTAGGCTGGCGGATGCAGCTGTCCTCCCCTGGTCTGAATCCCCTGACCAGGAGTGGAAAGGCTCTCCTCAGCCTCCCTCCTTCCTTCTCCAACCAGCAGTCCAAGAGGAGGAAGAGGAAGCAGACGCATTTAGATAAAAATTTATTTTTCCCATGAATGATTTTGTGCTCCGCGTGCTTATGATACAAAAACAGCCTACGAGGAAGTTACTAATATTGTCAATCAAGTTTGTCCAAATATTTTCAGAACTGTTGTCCACTTTGAAAAAGGGTTTTAATAATGTAAGGAGAAGGGCAAAAAGAAAGCTGTCAGATCAAAGAAGGCAAATGGCAGCCAATCTGTCGGCCTCACGACGAGCTCAGGGGAGGACATCGCGTCCTCCACGATCTCCATGATAAGCATTGAGGGCTTTGGTGGGGTTAAAGTTGGGATTACAATTAAGGAAAAATATTTTGCTTCTAAACGAGGGGAGAACGGCTCTCATCCGACGTAAGAGGAGACAAGTGGACTAAAGTAGGAACTAAAGATATTGACAGGTCCATGAACCATAGACCTGTCGTCTGATTTACTAGAGGTTAGCCCATCTCGTTTTCAGGAGGGTCCTCATGTCTGAATGGTTGTGGTGATCATTTTAATAGGAATGGGAAGGAGACGCGCTGAAATACAATTTATTTTTCTCATGAATGATTTTGTGTATCTTTAAAGTGACTGAATAAATTGTGGCAAAAAAGCATGTATGAACAAGGGGCATATAAGCACATTTAAGGACAGAGCTGCAGAGCCAGGTGGTCCACTTCTCTCCCCCGTGCACTCTGCTGCTCTCCCTGCTGATACGGCACATGCAGTTCGGCCTCTCACCGTCATAAGTCCTGTAATGTCTCCTCCATGAGGGCAAAGTCACATCCATGGTGTAAGGCTGTGTTATGTGGCACAGAATGCACTGACACTCTTGAAACCTGCCTCTGAGGGTTTGGTGACGTGTGTGCACATGTCACCAAATTACAGCTGCAAAGGGTGCGCTCCTGTGCCGAGAATAGACCAGGTCGGAGCTGGCAAGCTTTTGGCGCACCTTCCATGCAGTTTTTTGGCACTAAATTGTCACTGCGCCAACCTGAATCTGTCAGTACCTCCCCCCTGGTGCGCAGTCACACCCATCTTGGTGCAGCCGGTCTACCAAATTGCCAAATTGGATGCGCACTGCGGTGCGCCGGATGAAACTGTTACTGAGCGGGTTGCGCCAGGCTCTGCACACCCTGCACGCCGAAATTAGGGCCCATTATGTTGTCACAATAGAACAAGACAGTAGTGTTTGTGTCCCTTTGACCTGTTGTCCTGCCAGCACAGATCTACCTGTAAACAGAAGTACACAAAGCCATGAGGTATATGCGAAGTTAGTGGATTCAGCCAATCAAATGAAAGAGAGGATTGCAATACACTGTGAAATATCCTCACCATATTGGCTGTTTGGACAAAGAGCAAAGAACAACAAAAGCATGAAGTATAAGTTTAAATTTGTCGTGTTATCGAACTGAAACAGTTGTGGTTCACTGTTGTTTGAGTGAAAAAGTTTTAGACGTGGTCTGTATGTAGAGGTGTGTGTCTCTGCCCTGTTTACTATCAAAAAGTACACCTTAAAAAAAGCTATTTAAGTCATCCTGTCTTTTATTTCACTTTAGGCTGAAGAGTTACAGATGAGTGACCATAAACTGTTAGACAACAATAGGGTTCACACATAATGTGGAATGTATAGCATATGTATAACCAATCTGAGTGCTCAGAAGCTGAGATGTTTAATTTTTGGGAAATACATATTTCTATATATTTGGAACTCAGTCACACAACAGATTACTTTTAATAGATTACTTCTCAAATTTATGCTACCCAACATTGCCTTTACCACTAGGACATGCTGATGCTTTGTGCGTATGTTACCGTCAGTATGGGCTAACCACGTTCTTGCTCTTTCAAACAAGGGATTAGGAGTTTAATGTTTTTCTCAAGGACACAGTAACACTTACATGGTAAATAAACTTGATCTACATCGTGCTTCTCCAGTCTCTCTGACTACTCAAAGCAGCTATAGACCCAGGTCACATCTGCCCATTCACATCCGCTCACTCTCACAGTCAGTTACTAATGGTTCAAAGTATCTAAGTATGTAGTTCGTCAGTAATCCTTACATATTCACACCCTTTTACACCTATTTGATGACACAACTTGGGGTCAAGTGTCTTGACAAGGACACATTGTGATGTGAGAGACATATCTTGGCACTATCAGACTGTGCCACCGACGCACATGTGGCCTCTGTTTCTCATTATGGCAAAATATACAAATGCTAAATTAGATACTGAAATGAAAACCCTTCCACAATATAAACAATATGAGTTTGAAATCCTAAATTATGCCATTTTCGTGTTTGACTTGTATTAGCAAAAACAGAAGTGTATCAGAACAGAATTTCATTTAATTACAAAAAGTACAGTATAATTAAGGGGAAACAATCTAATTAATCAGTATTCCTAAAATGTGTCTAACATGATGTCACTTAGTTCTTTGGATGGCAGTAGTACCTACCGTTGATGTCAATAAACTGTAATGCATTTTAGTCAAATGATAAATGGCAGAAGCCTCAATGGGAACTGGAGGACACCTGTTAATGCAGGTATATACATGCTTGCCTAAGTGGTCAGATTCAGTGCCTTGATAAAAAATAATCTGATTGTTTCAGGATTAGAGGACAGCAGCGGCTGATGTGTGTATATGCAGGTCCTCCTTGCTGTAATAAACATTTATACTTTTACAGACCCAAATCAAAAGACAAACCGCATTGACTAACTGAAAGTTTATCTTAAAAGTGACGTTTTGGCTTATAGTGACTGTTTATTGGAAAAAGACGCATCAATTTTTAATGATAAGTTTACTTGATGGTTGCTAGCACTAGCATGAGCCTACAAAGTGTGTCTGTCGTAAATGATCTTTTAGCATCCTATAATGGCTCGCAGATTTGTAAAAGTTTATTTAAAGTTTTTTTGGAACAGTTAACTACACAGCAGAGGATAATCATGGTTGGATATGAAGGCTGACGTTCACCACAGGTCCATTTATATATAAATAGTGTAATTATCCGTTAATCTGCATGGTGAATGGCATCATTTCTAAAGTCCAGATGAAATGGATCAGAGGGTGTAATAAGGTGCAAATAGTCAATAGATTGACAAAAGCTCTTCACTCAAATAATAAGTCTAGCAGCGCTGGAAACGGCTAACGAAGAGACTGCTGGCTTGCAGAGCCAGAGCAGCAGCTCTGCCTCCATGAGACCGCTTTCACGGGCGCTTACGAGAACTACACCCTTATTTAGCGGTGTTTTTGAGTGAAAGTAACGCGCTGAAAATTCTCTAAATAAAGCGTGAATGCAGACCGATATCAGACTTTTTCGGTGGGAGTCCGTTTATGTGTGTTTTTGATCAAGGAAAATATGGCCCCGTGTGAGTCCAGCCAAAACAGCAGAGGAGCAGAACGGGATGAAAAAGGGGGTGTGTGCTCCCAGCGACATGGGCTTCTTTGACACAGAAACACCGCTGTAGGGGTAATTTCTGCTCTTAACATTGTGATAGAACCCAACTTGTTCCATCCTGGAATATCACTTTAAGTAATTAAAGTTGCTTTTTTAAACCTCTTAGCTTAAAATCAGCAAAAATGAGGACAATACTTAAAAAATCCCATAGGTGCTTTGTTAAGAAAACCACCAGGATGCTCATCTCTGGATTGGCCTTCAAAATGTGTCATCCCTGCATCATTCCATGCACTTCCATAGTAGCTGCGTCAGTGGCACTTAGTGAGAATTATAATTGGAATAAATCCACTGAAGTATATTCATGTAAATCATTTTTGTAATGTACTGATGAATTTTTCCAGAAGGACAGCTGTTTGCCATTGTTGAGGCCAATGTATTCACTTCTGATACATAAAACACCATTTCAACATTCCCAGACTTTTCTTCCATTAATGGCTTGAAAAGGCATTAAACATACTCATTTATGCACACAGTCATTGTTAAGGTTTACAAGCTCGCCAAACAGACTAAATGGACTAGCTTGGTCGTCATCTCTATACTCAAGCACAAAACAAGTCTAGCGACTGATTAAAGAGCACCTTTTATAAATAACTATGAGAAAAGTTTGTGCCAAAGTTGTTCTAAAACTTCTGACTGTTGAGCTGCAGTTAACAGCTTGAAAACCAAGCAATGATACAATCAAGGGGTGCATAATATTCTGGTCTAAGGTATTGAGCCTTATTTTGACGGCATGAATTCTATAATTTAAAGGACAAAATGCCCCGTTTTGGTCTATGCATTGTTATTTTAAGGAAACATATTTTTCTTGCGCAAAGAAAGGCACGTGGCACAAAGGGGATGGATAATGTGCCTTGTTTTGATAATGTGCCTTGTTTATACATGAGTGTATTTTGGCACAGCAAGGATCAAACCAATCAGGATGACAGCTCTCACACCCTCTAATCAGTGTTTGTAGGTGGCATTTTACTATTTGCAGGTTTAGTTCATTGGACTGAAGTTTAGGTGGATTATTTAATTCCTCTCATATTATTGTGCCACTATTCTCAAAGAACACTCACAGAACACTGCAAGAAATTATGTTAATGCTCTGATTCAAGTTTGTATCCAAGATAATTGAAAACTAGCCAAAAAACCATTCAGACACTTTTGCACAAATGTAGAAGCAAATTATCAATAAATGTTTAAATTCCCAGTTAAAACTGACAGGATCAGGCAGGTTGATGTTTAAGATGGACTTGTTTACCAAATATTAATTAACTGTGGGCTTTAAGCAATCAGTTTTTTGATTTACTGACAGGAATCATTGGCTCTGCATACATCAGACACATTACACAGCCTGTCATTGAGGAAAGTCCATTAGTCTTCATCCCTCTGGCAGAGGAAAGTAAAAACATAATTATGATTATGCTTCATCATAATTATTGATTATTATTCCGTAGTATATATACAGATGTTAGAATTGTTGCTCAGTGTTTTTGAGAAAATCTTCAATCCTGCATGTTTGTTTTATCGTTTTTCTTCGGGCATTATGTGTTAGGCTCTCAAAACTGAATGTGTTAACAAATGCTCTGATATTTAATGGTAGAGATGTGCTGCTGTGCATCCCATGTGAGTAAAAAAGGGTAGTCAATGTGTGTTTTGATCTCTCAGATGTGTGCCATTCTCTGTAATGTGCTCTAAAAATAGCAGAAACACTGCTTCAATAAAAACACACTTGAATCTGAGCATTAAAAATATACAGTGTTCTGTGCGTATTCTCTAAGTACAATAGCACAATAAAAGGAGAAGTATTAAATAATTGATGTGAAAGTCAGACCAAAAAACCAAACCTGCTGTGTAAACAGCCAAACGCCAGCTACCAGGGGTTCATTATTTGAAAGGAATGAGAGCTGATACTCTGATTGGTTTGATCTATGTGATGCCCAAAAAACACCTATGTATAACCAAGGCCCACAATCCATCCTTGGTGCCCTACACCTGGCTTTGTGCTGCAAATTTGCATCCTGTGGTGTCAGGGTCTACACCCCAAACCGCTACAGTTTGAGCTTTTAAACAAGGTGCTTCACACTGTCACAATAGGACCCCCAATGTTGTAGCTGTATATACTATGCATAAAGCTTGTGACATCTTTGAATATTGCTGTTACTTTGTAGATCTAAAAATAAGGGGAACATTTCTGTGCTATTACAAACAGTAAGTTTGTAGCTCCAACAACTGCAGATGAAGCTCAGTTTTATTGATACTGATAAAATACAACATAGCGTCTAATGTACGTGTAATCCAAAAACCTTTTTTCAGTTATTGTCATATGTTAGTTGTAACATAGGTATTGGCTAAAATAAGTTTGAAAATAAAAATCCATCTTCTTGCTGGCCAGGTAAAATGACTAACCTTGCACAGCAGCTGGGACATCCAATTCAGAGTCTGTAATCATGTAGATCCAATTTGCCAATCAACAGCATTTATACTCAGCCTAAAGCCTCGCCTTGACCAGCCAGTGTTCTTTAGAAGAGTGAGAGGCAGGTGAGACGACTTACAGAGACAAGCATAGATGCTAAGAGCTTGAGTGGTAGCTTTATCAGATTTTGACCGCACTTCTTTTTGAAATGAAAACTGAACATCAACACTATGAAATTCTCTATAGTGAGAATATTTTCACACATCTCCTGATATGTTTTGATGAGTTTGTTTAATAAGTTTGTTTTATGGAGTGGCTCTTGCTCTGTAAGGCAGCAATGCCCACCTGCTACATCATCTGAATGGCAAGTAATACATTTTTATTATTATAGTTATGAACAAATGTCCAATTACCTGTCAGATATGCAACCATTCCAGCTGTGAATCAGCAGTAATATAATCACTCTCAGACATGCACTCAGAGAGTTAATCCACATGCCATCACCACCAGGACTTCCCATGGCATGCCCCTTGTCCATCAAATATGAGGGCATTACAATCACACTTTGAGCTGGTGATGTAAAAAAGGAGGGGTCTGCCAGTTTCATTTGTAAAAGTAATTAAGCATAAATAATATCTGATTTTGGATTGCGCAGTGGCACAGCAGGTAGTGTTCTGATTTTGTCCAGCCCTAGGTTGGGTTAGGTTGATAGCCAGTATAGAAAACAAATGAAGGCAGGAATGAATAATATCTGATGTTAGTTCATAGACTGGAAAAGCACTCCAAGAGAGCAGACCTCTGCCAAGCAGCTCAGTTCCACCCATTAATTGTGATTTCCACCCAACATTATAGTCCAATATTAATTTTATACACACATTGTGGAATGAATCAATCCTATAGACTGACCTAGTTAGTAGTGGATCTTGTAATTTGTTGACTGAACCAATTTGCTGCTGCTTGTAGAGACGCTGGTGTTGTGCGTACTGTGGTGCCTCCAGTGGACGATGTCACCGGCCTGCAGATCCGTTTAAAACCACAGCACTTCAGTGTGTGGTGTGTTCGCTCTATGTGGAATTTGGGGGTTAGGTTTTGACACCCCCACACACAGACTTCAGCTCTGACATACTATTTCTGTACTGACATTATCAGCTTGTTTCGGGTTGATTGAGAGGCACATCTGGAGGGACTGCGAGCAAGCAGAGCTGCCACATATGTTTCTGCATCATTAATGGGCTCACAGTAATGGTACTAGTAGCTGTGAGCTGTAGAGGACTGGGATGTTTTATCACCATTTCAGGAGAGTCTGTTGCCTTAATTTATCATAGAAACCTATAGGCTCCAGGAACAGCGCCAGGCTTTCTCCATTAGCAAAAAATGTCCTGCTGTCCGCTAAGTCTGAGAGTAGAACTGCATGCACAGCTTTCAGTGCTGATTGGCTGTTTGCCGCGTAACCATAGAGTATAACCAACAGGATGGTGCTGTGGGTAGGACAAAATATGGCCCAGTGTTAAATTATGGGATCTCATTATAAACTTCAATGTTTTTTTGATGTCGATCTAGACCAGTGCCAAAAGTGAATCGGCTTTTTCCTTTGACTGAACCACACCTCTGGTAAAATTTTCATGTAAATCCATCCAGTAGTTTTTGCATAAGGTAGCTTACAGACTACTAGACAAACAAACAAACAAACCAACACACAAACAAACATACAGACAAACCCCAGCAAAAACATAACCTCGTTGGCAGAGGTGTAAAGAAAAAAAGGACAGCAGGAGAGAGGAATATACTGGTCCTAGCTAAGGGATAGAAAATCCTATGCTAGAGAGAAGACAGTTGATTCATAAAGATGTGTTAAAAAGAATAAGATGAGATAAGATCAAGTAGCAACAAAAGACGTGCAGTAAGAGAAGAATTGACATTTGATGAATTGGTAAAGAAAGAAAAGGAGGAAGGAACAGGAGGAAGAAGCAAAAAGATGTTGATGTTTGCTCGTTATTCCAGCTCTAATTTTCCCCCTGGAGCTCATTAGAGTCTGGAGAGAAACAAACCACAAAACCTTAAAAACCAACAGAGTGGAGAAAGAGAGGGAGGAGGAGGAAGAGGAGGAGGAAGCATCCAAAGAAAATATAATATTTACAAATGGAAAATGAGAAATGAGAGCGAAAGTTTCGAGACAGCAGGAGGAGAAGAAAGACCAAGGAAACATGGAAATTGAATACATTTTTTAGAAGAAAAAGGGGAAAAGAGAGAAAGAGGAGTATAAAGTTTAAAAGATTTAAAAAAAAGTGTATCACAGAGATGCAGAAAGGAGGAGACGCTGCTTTGTTACACAGCAACACATCAGCACACCTGGGGTTGTGCTTGTTTCCTGCTGCTTTTAGTAATTTTGCCAGTGCTAATGAAATAAACTGCCAGACCAGGCATGACGTAGGTTTAAGAAAAATAAAAGAACAATTTTAATTTTATTGATTTCATCAGAGCAAATAAATACGGAAACAGTAGATAAATGAACTGATTGATAATAAAAAGAATAATAATAACAGTAATAATAATAAATATAGTAATTAATAATAATAATACTAATAATAATAATAATAATAATAATAATAATAATAATAATAACAATAATAATTATTATTATAGTAATAATTAAATAATATAAAAAATAAAACTCCTTCTGAGCCGAAGGTTTTTCTATGAGTTGTTTCAACTTTTTGCCACAACTTGGTTTGACCAAAAACAAAAACAAGAAGCATGATTTTAATCAGAAGAGAAGGACAGCAGCCTCAGATTTCCACACACAATCACTAGTAAGTTTCTCTTAGAATATTTTTTCTCTTATATAACACTGAAGTACGGAAATACAGATATTATAGTCATCAACCAGATTCAGTTTTCAATATTTGTATTATCATTATTATCATCATAATATCAGTAGAATAAAAATGGTGGCTTAGATTTCGATATATTTATATATCCATTTGTATATATACTGTTTGTATATATATATATATTCATATTTTATAGAGTTTGTGGTTGTAAGTTGGATTCAGTGTCCCAAAGTCCATCATTGGAGAAAAGCAAGGAAGGATCCGTGCTGGGAGGCAAACAAGTACAGCAGCAGATAAAGTACAGACATGAGGAAGGAGAGGGGGGTGCACCTTTAAGGAAAGGAAGAAAGAGAGACAAGTGAGGGGCTAACAGGCGTATACAAAATAGGACAAGAGAGAAATCTGCACTTGTGGGTAAACAGCATAGTCAAAGAGAGGATCCTGTAGAGGGAGGAGTACACATCTGAAAAACAGCAACAGTGAAAAAAGGACATGAAACACATGTGGGGACAAAGATGAAGATGTAGGCGGAGGGTGGGTGTGGGTGGACTGATGGGTGTTGATTCAAATGTCTGAGTGGTCGCTGATAAGATGTCAACAGCAAAGTGTGCAATACTTTCTCTGTGACATGAATCAGTGCCAGCATGAGGTTCATTACATCTGTATTGAGAACATGACTGGAGAGGGTTTTGGTGACAGCTCCTTTTAAACTGCCCCGTGATTCAGCCTGCACTGTGTGCATCATATTTGTATAAATGACTTAACCATGTCTCAAACTGCATTCTGCATGGGACCACTACCTCCACAAACTCTAGTTTAACACAGCATAGTGATTTCTAAGTTTGTGTGCTGCCCCACCATACTCAGGAGCCTGAGATCTGAGATTGCATCCCATAATTTATGTATTTTAGTCAGACATCTCTCATCCGTATGTGTTCATTTACTGCAGCAGCAGAGTAGTTTTTGAATTAGCATACATTCTCTGACCTCAGTAATGTTTGCTAATGCATTTTATGTGCCAAAATAAGAGATTATAGCTTCACAAATCCTTGGTCAATGCCTCCCAGTGTGTTTGAGGGTTGAGAGCAAGAGAGTAGTACCAATGCAGGACAGAGCTGGCAAAGCTTGAAAAGAAGAAGAGAGCAAAAATCTTTCAAATCAAATAGTCCACAGAATGAATATGGTGGCTAGGTGATTGAAAGATGATGTACATCAGTGTGAAATCAGCGCAGCTCCAGCTGTCTGCCTGAATCAACTTTTATGAATAAAGCATTAAAGTGCCAAACAACCTATTTATCCAACCCTAATGACATGGGTATTGGGGTTATACTGGTGCCAATTAGAAAACATTAAAGTGATGCTAGTACCTAAAGACTCCCTGTTTCAATAGTATTAAGAGAGAAAGAGAGTGCTGATATCTTCTTATGTCAAAGTCTTAGGGCCCAGTCTACTAAAGGTTTGCGTGTACAAAAGCATGTGCAAACTTGACAGCACGCGCAAAGCTGATATACTAACAGTCAAATTGCCAAAATAGCACGTTAAATCCAGTTAACATGTTTGCCCTCATGATTATGCAGAATACATGCAGATCATGTATTCTGCAACTGATTGGTCGCTGTGTTTTTGAATCTAATTTTAGTCGATTTAAAAGAAGGTCCAAAAAGGCACGGTGTCACGCACAGAGGGCTGTGATGATGGTGGCAAACAGGGCTCGCATTAACCTCATATCTTTTCATCACTGACTGAATTTTTCATGAAAAAAAAGGTTTGGAGGCTGTCTGTCATCATGAAGGACTGGAAATAGAAGGACAGTTCATTGTGCCATGTGTGACGTAAACACTCTTTGTTTTGCGCTCTACATCGTGGAGGAGGTCATTTTACTTGTGGAAAAAAAAAAGAAAAAAACCCTTCATAGCCATAATCACTCTGTTTGTCCCTCAGAGCTGACTGCATCACACTTTCCACGCACTGACAGTGACTTTGTAGGCTGTCGGTGTGTGGAAGTCAGTCAGTGCGTAAAAGACACCTGTGCAGTCTGTGTGTGCGTAATTATAAGACTGCTCTTCATATGAGAAGTTATTGATGATGAAGCTGTGCAGCGATGTGGATGCTGTCATTAGATTATGGATAAAAACCTGGCATGAAAGAAAAGTGACGACCTTGTCCATCAAAATGACAGACAGCAAAAAAGGGTACCGCAAGTGTGTTTATTTGCCTCCAACTCCATGGCTTCAAACTTCGTTTTTCATTTCCAGCCACTCTGCTCTCCCAAACTCTCCATGGTGACAGCCCATAGTACACGCAAAATTCTCTTTAAAAGGGGGTGGTCTGCATCACTGCTGCACCTGTTATGAATTACACATGCAGTCATTGTAGATCACCTGCAATTCTTTAGTTTGCACACGCAATTTAGCACTAGTTATTTTGAATCCTCGTAGATCAGGCTCTAAGTGTCTAATGCCTCCATGGTACCCTTCTCTTTAGCCATGGGGAAATACTTTATATCCCTAAGCAGAAAAAGTTAGAGTGTATTCAACATCTTTGGCTCAGAAAGTCAGACAGCTGCACCAATATAAAGCACCCAAATCTGTGGTGAAATTTGGTCTGGTACGTCTTGAGGCTGCTGAATTATGGGGAAAAAAATAAAAAAAATCAATGGATGGATGGTCAAAAATGCATAGGCCCTTTGCCCAAAAAGGTTCTGGTTTCAGTTTGCAGTAGCAGGACTGCACTGACCAAAGAATATGGAATATGCAGAAGACACAGTCTGTATTAAGCACAGAAATCTGCAGGCATCTTGGCCACACTGATGACATGCCAGCTGCCATCATTTTACAAGCTACCAAGAAATGAGTGGCACCTCTGGCAGATAGCAGTGCAAGATGTGGAAACAGAGTAACAACTAGATTGGGGGCTCTCTGTTCAGAGTGAAATGCTGCTCAGACGGACCATGTGGAAATACTGGGCAATTAGTGGCTTCACCAGAATTTCACCAAAGTTGATATGTGCTCTCAGAGGTAGACCGCATCATGGACTCTGGGATGCCATGGTACACACTGATGACCTCATTCTGGCTCTTGCTGCCAAATAGTCTACAATGTTGTGTTTGGGTCCTGTTAGGGGCCTTGTGAGTAGATACAGCCAGCACTCTCACAACCAGGATCTCTGGTGAACAAAGCCTCAGTCCACTGAGAGTGGAAATGCAATGAAGAGCCATGTGGAAGATTATGCAACTTTTAGTCGGAATACAAAAAACAGGATTTTTGTAAATATCCATTATGCAGTCATTTCTGAGGTCATTATCGCTGATGCTGATGTTTTTGTCAAGAGCACAAAGTCTTTGCTTAATTTGACTTGTTGCTTAAGAAAAAAAAAACATCTCACCCATTGCTAGACAATGCAATTTAATTTTTGGATGTATGTAAATGTATGCATGCATTTGGTTATAGTATCACATTCATCATATTATTCTCTGTTTGCCTGATACTGTATATCAACTGCAGAAATTTCTAATATTGGCTGAAACCAATATGCAACTTTTTTGACCAGTATCTGCCAGTACCTATACTGTTCCCTTAATATTGTTTATGCCTGTTTTTTATACGTGTATTGAAATGAAACTGAGTTCAAGGGTCCCTTCAGCGAGGTCTTATCCTGCCTTCATGGCACAAGTACCTTGTGTTTTAAATGTACCTTCAAACTGAATGCTGATCATTTTGGACGCTGAATCGAGAAGTTAATACGTGATACAATAAACATGAGCATTTTGCAACTTGCTGCTGCATCTTTCTTGTCTCATTTTGACAAGGCAGGGATACAAATTAGGGAGGAAAACCTTTTTTTTAAATTCCCATGTACTTTTGTACGTAAAAAAGTTTGTTTTCTTGAGGACATTTTCCAATAATACAAGGATTATGTTCTGTGTGATGGATGTTTCATGAACGGAAGGCAGATGGAAATGAGGCGATGGAGATGGATATCACTTTCAAACATATTTTTAAGCCAACATTCATTAAAATAAATCTGTACCAGTAATATCTTCCCTGGCATATAATTTTGTAATCAATATTTTGTGCACTTTTTCAAAATTCCCGTTTGGCTTTGTGGTGGAGGCTGATCAAATTGAATCAGTGCTTTCTATCTCCAGCATGAAAAAAGACATAAACATGGCCACAGTCAAAAGAAGATGGCAGGAGCAGTTCCTTAAGAAACATTCTTTAAAGCTTATGTTGGTAGACATGGATGAATTAATGACTGAATGGGTGATGTGGGGGAGAGGAGGGTGGGTTACACTTGGGCTTTAGAACACTCTGGAACATATAAATGATCAATTGCGTCTTTCGGCAGAGAATAAAAAAGTTTTGGCTGTCCAAAGCTGCAGTCAAGCCACAGAGAAAAACAGAGGGAGGATGGATGAAAGGATGGATGAAGGGAGGAGAGTGAAAAAGCTGGCCATACACTTTCATGTACTGGCTTTGTAAATTTTCTCTCATTTATCCTCTTAAATCGTTGTGTGCCACACTCTCACATCTCTCTTATATCCTTCATTCTTCCTTTTCCATCCTCCCTCTGCAGTGTCCAATCAGAGTCTGTTGTCACATTCCCTCTTCTGTTTTTCTTCATCTTCTCCTTTTCTGCAATCTTATTCAAGTTCTTTTCTTTTTCCCATGCCCCTCATCTTCCTCTTCTGCCTTTTCTCCATCATCACACTTTTCACCCGCTCCTCCTCCTTTTGTTTCCATCCCCTGCTCCACCCCTCTTCTTCTTCTACATGGGGAACACCAGGAAGCCAGAGAAGGTGGAGTATTTCCATCCCCCCATTAGGTTCCCTCTCTCCAGTTTGAGGTAGGCCCGGTCCCCCTTCTCCATCTGGATCAGAACACCATTACTGGCTGCCTCACGCGTCACATCCTGGTCGCCTGCAAATGCTGAGATCACTGGCCAGCCATTGTGCATCAGGCTCACCTGGACAAAAAGAGAGAAAGAAAACAGTCTATTAGGCCTTATAAGAAACATCTGCACAGTTCAACAGTTTAATACTTTACTTTTTTTTTACTGTTGTGTAAAAAGCTTAGAGACTGCTTAGTTTAAATGGTTACAAAAAAACAGTTGATTATAATGAAGCCAATCCTCAGACTGAAGCCACTGAAGTGTATAATTTATGCCACCTGCATTAGCAATGTAGTTGTAGCTTATGAAAATCAGTCACAGCTCACAAATGAACCTTCAATAGCATTTTGCAGGAGCAGCAGGTTGGCAGTCTCTTGATCTAGATGATCCAGATTAAGCTGTTGGCTGTGTGTCAAATAGTGTATAACCACCAGACACATTAAATATGCTATATATAAATTCCACCACCAGGGTGCTTTCATTCAAAACATAACAATAGATGGTCAGTAAAGACTGATATGCTGTCAGCTTTATCTAACACTGGATACTTTGTTTGAAACAGGGACTCTGGTCAATAAAAATTACACTATTTTTGGATGGATTTGACTTAATTATGGAGAAAATATATAAAAGGGGACTTCCTGGTTCTGTGAGACTCAAATCCTCTTGAGTCGGTTTAACAGGATGTTCTTTTTTATCAGCTTTTTGCCCTCATTATGCAAAACTAATACGTTAAATAGAAACAGAAACACAGTGCTTTACAAGTTTATTAGTGTTTTATTGATGCTAAAATATAATGACTATTGTTATCCATGAATTTTCCAATAAATTGTTCTACAAAAATACGTAAACAAATAGTTGGGTAGCTTGTTATTTGTTCAGTAAGATGTCAAATAATTGTTGTGTACAAGCATTTCCAAACAGGAAAAAGTTCAAGTGGTTGAATATTTTTTTCTTATTATCACTGTCACTGTGGTGTAACTGGTGTATAAATTTATATGAATGTATGTCATCAAAGTATATTCTAGTGGACACATTGCACAGCGTCTCCAGCAGTGCACAAATGTGGTGCTGTTGAAAGACAAGTATAACCTTTGGTGTAGGTGTATTCTGAGCTGATATAAATTATATAATGGATAATACATAAATAAAGGAGCTACAAAAGGTTACTTAGTTTTATTTTCCATTAAAATCAGATACATATCTAGTTCTTTCCAAAGTAACCTCAGCCTGAACAGATGATTTCATTCAACTTTGTCACCATTTACTACATGGTGTTTACATACTGATATTTAAGGGCAGAGTATTGGGCCTTGTTGGGACACAATCATGCTTAACACATAGGGCCTGATCTACTAAGATCCAAAATAACAAGTGCTAAATTGCAAGTGCAAACTAAAAATTGCATGTGCAAATAGTAGGCGTGTTGTAGGTGATCTACTATGACTGCGTACGCAATTCAAAACAGGCGCAAAAGTAGTGTGGACCACCCCTTTAAAGGAGGATTTTGCATGTGCTACCGGCTGTCATCATGAGGAGTTTGGGCAACGAGGCTGTAAACGAATAACGAAGTTTGAAGTCATGAAGTTTGAGGCAAATAAACACCCTTGTTTACCATCAGTCATTGTAACACACAAGGCCATTTTCTCTCATCCCATATTTGTATCCGTTATTTTAAATGTTCCTTTTCTGATTCCAATTAAACATTATCAAAATGACAGCATTTACATAGCTGCACAGCTTCATCATCAATAACGTCTCAAGTGAAGAGCAGTCTTTACAGTCACGCACATACGGACCGCATGACTATTTCTTGCCTTTTACGCACTGACTGCATCACACTCTCCACACACTGTCAGCCTCTAAAATCACTGTCAGTGCATGGAGACTGAGGTGCTGTCAGCTCTGACAAATGGAGTTATAATGGCTATATATTTTTAATTTATGTTTTTATTTTTTTTAGCACAGGTAAAATGACCTCTTCCACGATGTATAGCACAACATAGAGGGTTTACTTTACACGTGTCTGTATGGCACACTGGATCGTCCCTCTGTTTCCAGTCCTTCATAATGACTGACAGCCTCCAAGTCTTTTTGTTTCCATCAAAAAATTGTGTCAGTGATGGAAAATATTTGGTGACTGCGAGCCCTGTTTGCCACCATGATTGCAGTCCTCCATTCATAACACTGTCTTTTTTGCACCTGCTTTTCAAACATACTAAATTTAGATGCAAAAACACAGTGCACAATCAGTTGCAGGTTTGATAAATCACATTGCAGTTGCTAAATGATGACATTTGCATCTCCTCCTCCCAGTAGGCTATATTGTCTTGATGATCTGAATGTGTTCTTCACATTCACGAGGGCAAACACGATAAATGGACTGTGTTTGCTATTTTGCTCATTTTACAGATGCACTCCTCAGTGCACTCTGTTAGTAGGTCAGCTTTGTGCACACTATCAAGTTTGCACGTGTTTTTATACATGCAAACCTTTAATAGATTGTGCCCATAGAGTGGAGAAAAAAAGGTAAAACTGTGGGAATAAGTTGTTTTTTTCCCTGGTTTACCGATTAACGTTTGACAGAGGAACAGGGAAATGAGCAACAAATTTGTGATTCTGGAGTAAACAGGACTGCAGTCACTTACCACATTCAATCCTGAAAATGTCCTGTAAATACAATGTCAGACGACCAAGGACATTACCATATTTGCTTGTTAGCACAGCCCTCACAGCAGAAAGTTTATTCATTCATTCCTTTATTTATTTTCTAAACCACTTATCCCTATCGGAGTTGCGGGGGGTGTCATTGGGCAAGAGGTGGGGTACAGCCTGAACCAGTCGCCAGTCAATCGCATGGCCACATAGAGGGACAGGCAACCATTCATGCTGACACTTATACCTACAGGTAATTCAGAGTCGGGTCTTTACTCTGAACTTGCTGTGTGTAAATTCAGGGATTTTTTTCTGAATGGTGTTTACATGTGTGCATGCAGAAGTTTTATGTAAAGCTCTTGTCATGGGCAGTGTCAGAACATTGTAGTTATACAGCACACATTGCCCCATGTTAATGAAACTTTAGTAAACTTAAATGCAACATACAGCAGAAACAGTGACATTGTGGTGGGGAGTAACAAAAAGTAATGTCTGGGTGAAACTATGGTTCCCTCTAAAAGTTTCTTGGGTACTGCACAACCCCTTGATAAAATTTCACTGTGTTACAGAGAGTTTATCATTTTACAAACTCAGAATAAAAAATAAATAAAATAAATGAATAAAACTAAAAAAGTTGTACAGCAGAATTAAATTACTGAGTTGCAGCAACAATTGCCAAAGATCTATTGAATTTTGTTGATATCTGATGTGTTGTTACTACCAAATGACCAATACCATACACAGGGTGTCAATGCAGAACAGTCAGCACTTATTTTCCTCTTAAGTAAATTTGCCTCAAACTCCAAGGACATCAATCAATAAATTCATTTTAAACATTAGACTACATCAAACAAAAGCAATTTTAAGAAAAAACAAAACAAAACAAAACAATAGAGCCAAATGAAATCCCCATGCAAACAGTAGAGTAGTGATGGTCCAACCAACACTGTGATGAAATCACCATTTTCATCACAATACCAAAGGATATTCAAGCTTTGGATGATTGTTCTTTACACCTGTCCCAATGTTGGCCTAAATTATATTTTGATTCAGCTTGATTAAGTACCATGCTATAAGTACTGGATTATAATCTAAGACCAAATAAATGTAACTTATAACTTAAAAAGATATTAAAGAGTGACATGGTCTAATGAACTGCTATTTCTGCTGTGACAGTCAGGATTTGGCATAAACAACATGGAGCAGAGATCCAACCCACCTACATGAATTGTTAAGGCGAGTAGCGGTAGTATTCGGGATGTAACAGTGTGAAAATTTCATATCACGGTTATTGTGACCAAAATTATCACGGTTATCATGATTACCGTGGTATTGTTGCAGGGTGCTCAAAATGTTCAAAAAGTAGTTTAACACAGTCTTGAAATCATTAAACCCCCTTCTTATTATAATTTTAACAGTTATTCTGTCTTTTTTTGACAATAACTTTGTAATTTTACAAGTTTGTCAAGGGGAAACTGATTGATGAAAGTCACCCTGTCTAAAAGACAAAACTGCGGTGAAAGACAAATGTGCGTGATTAAAAGTGCTGTAACTCCTCGAGTAGACGAGCAGACTGAGAGACAGAGAGGATTTACAGGATACTTATAGGATGTCCTATATGTAAATTTGATTTAAAAAAATTAAAAAAAAAAATAAAAGTAAACAATTCTGTCAAGTATTTGTCATTATTATGTTATAAATGCTTTAAACATGTGTGTACTTAAAAGAAAAGAAAAAAAATGATTTGAACTTTAGCACGTTTCTATTTATAAACAATTGTAAATGAACATGTTCAAAGTTTTGAGACAACCAAAAAAAAATGTAACCTATGTTACATACACTCACTCATTTTAGTTTGCCTACAGCATTAGTGTCCATGATACAGCTCGTTATTTTAGATCATGTCCAGGCCTTTTTTAAATTTAATTTTGTTTTACTAAAGATAGTCCCTGAAGCAGTTAGCCCCCTTCATGACTTCCCTCTGGTCTCCCCTTTCCATGGCTCGATATCTCCTTCTTTAACATTTCCAAATTATGATTAAATAAATCCTTAAAACAGGAACTATGATGGAAAAGACAATCTACTACAAAATACGCCAAAACATGGCGAATAAATGGCGAAAGAACGGCAAAAATACACTCCAGAATGATCTAATACTGTTATTTACAACCTTTATACAAAGTACACTATTTACACAGAAATCCTGATAAACCTCCTATAATTCACTCAGATATGGCTCACTGAATCTCCTCTCTCTGCTCGTTTACTCGAGGAGTTAATCATGCGCATTTTTGTCCCTAGGTAGTATAAAAGTGTGTTCACACCAAACGTGACATGGATGACCTGGGCAACTACTCACAATAAAAAGTCAATGTGCAGTAGTGATTAGCCACTAGCAGGCGCGACCAGATCTTTTGCGATGTGATGGACACGATCTGAGTGCCCCCGTTGCTGCAGATGGGAACTTTGGATGTGCCAAAGTTGAAAGATTTGAAAATTTCAGGTGATGTTGCACCGCAACAGCAAATTAGCATTGTGTGGGTGTGTGACAACCCCCATGTCACCCTTTTTTTTTTTTACTCCAGTTCACAGAGTGACACTACATGTCCATGTCGCTAACATTATTTAGTGAGTACATTAATTCCAACTTGACATGACTGCAGAGAACTTGCAGACAATGCTGCTGCAGAACTGAATTATAGATATCTGTAATGACATCACAGAAAAACGACGTTAAACACATCACACATTTTTAATGATAATTATTTTTTTATGTTGTATACTGTTTCTAGCAATATGTGTTGCTGACCTCTTGGCCAGGTCACCCTTGTGAAAGAGATCATGATCTCAATGGGTTTTTTACCTGGTAAAATAAAGGTTAAATAAATAAAAATGACAATTGCAGATATCTGTAATTCAGTTTTGACGAGGCAGAATGGAAGTTGAAGATATCTCAAAAGACATGATGGCTGATCCCCTCCCTGCCAAAATCAAAGAAAAAGAAGTAGGTTCAATTTTTTTGCAGTAGTCATGGTATCAGCTGTCTTTGACGAATAACAAGAAAATGCCAGGAAATGTGATGTAACCCCCGTAGCAGACCGGTCTGGGCCAGATCTGGCATCAAGCCAGCCTCGTGCTGGTATGGCAAGTGGTAAGTGAACCGGATGTGGGCCAGTAAAGAACCGTCATTCTTTGCAGCATGTGGGCCAGATGAAGTGCATCATGTGGGACAGAACTGAGCCAGACCAATTTTGCTATGTGGGAACTTACTACGTGGAGCTTTTTTTAAGTGTTCAGTGTTAGATTTCTTGGAAAAACCTGGGATTTATTCACAACTTTTTTTTTCAAATTTCTGTAAGGCAAGAAGGATAAAATCATTATTTTGCATCCAATTCATGTTGCTGGTCTTCTTTTCTTCATTGAAAAAATAAAAAACACAAGTTCAGTTTACCTCTTTTGCAGTGGACTGACACAAATTTATAAGTTTATAGAATCAGAATTTGTCAAATGTTATCTACAAAAAAATGCCAAAAGTTTTCAGTATTTGTCCTGCTCTATATTGCCAAAATGCATATGATTGTAATCCCAAATAATACTAAAAAATGTTTTTTAAGTGATATATTAAAATGAAGTAACTGTATTCATAAGTACACCTGCATACACTATAGGTGGAAATCATATTTAATATTTCTCATTTTGTCGTAGTTAAACTGCTTAACATTTTCAGCGGCAATCTGCCTTTCCTTTTGAAAAATGTCATTCGAAAGCTGTTAGAAATTACATAAAACCAACAGAAATTTCAAATCTATTTTTGCAAACCTGATGCAAGCTGTTAAAACAATGAATTAAAACATTTCAAATTTCTTATCATGCAAACTTTAATTCATCACTGACCCTCAGGCAAAAATCCATCTCAGTCTACAGCTCCGGGGAGGTGGGAAAAACCTCAATGCAACACCATTTCACCTCGCCAAAACTGTCACTGAAGGTATCTGTAATTACATCCCGTCTATAAAGAGCTGTAATTACCAATAACCTCAGTTTCCGATATCTCTAACCGAAATTCATTTAAGGATATCCATATCTTGATTGTAGATATCTACAATCAAATTATCTATCTATAATTTCAGTTTGTGATATCTACAATGACATCCTGACTAGTTAAAAGTTAATTAAAGATATCTATAAAACGGGACATATAAATATCTGTAATTGAGAAGGATTGAAGATATCTCTAACTGGAATTGTGACTAGTCAGAATTAAATTGTAGATATCTGAATCAGGAATTACTACTTAGCCATAATTTAGTTGGAGATATCTATAATGAGGAACCCAATACACATGAATGGCAAAAGTGATGCCATTTGTCCTAGGAAGAATGTCTTTGTGGATATCTGACATGAGAATTGTGAAAAGGAAGAAAGACATCGCGGTGACCTGAAAAGCTCTTTTTGACTAAGAAGAACTTAATTACAGATATTAGCAACGGATGTCTAGCTTAGCCATTATGGGCTCTAATTTCGTAGACCAGGCGCAAGCGCAGGCGCACCTGCCTGCGCCGGCCTTCGCCGTGCGCACTGGGTGTGACCAGCGCACTTTGCAAGTTTCCTGCAGTGCCAAGAGAGGCGCACTCATGGCGCACAGGGGCGCAGAGCTTGCGCGTCCATGCCCACGTCTCTGCCTCTCCGCGCAAATGTCACAGTAGGAGGAGAATAGACGTGAGTGGGATTAACACAGCCGATCGCCTTCTTCACCAATCAAATGAGCGCCTCTCCTCGCCTTTAAATGCGCTGCGGCCGAGGCGCAGCATCTGATTGGTCTGAATGATCCCCGCTGCTGGAGACGGTCAGAGCTGCTGTCATTCAGCATGAGAATGGACAGCGGGGCGCGTCACCGTGTGGGCCAGCTCCCGGGACAGATGTAATCTGTTCCTTTGTCATTAATAGGAGTAAAAAAAAAAAAAAGAGACAGTACACCACAGCTGGCTTATCCATTCATAATACTTGTGATCCACCTGCACTCCTGGTTTGTCATCGCCAAATAGCAGAGCCTTTAGTGATAAACTGTATACTCTCCCGGTGTCTCCTCCTCATCCTCCTTGCAATAATGCTCTCCATCTTTTTAGATCACGTTAAAAATAAAGACTAAAATAGAGGAATGTGGGAAATCACGGTTAAATTCTGAGTGACAGACATTTATTTTCTCTCCTTTTTCTTCGTCTTTTTTCCCCTTTTTTTCTTTGAATTTAATGAAATGAGAGAAGCCAGATATATACTCAGTATCAGATGTTAAGGCTGTTTATTGTTGACTTGTAAGATGTGCATCAAACTTCCAGCTGCCGTCAGGTTAAGTTTCCATTATGACAAACGGCTTTAATCCGACATCAGATGTGACGGGACAATTAATATAGATACAATTGTATATGCTGGTTCAGATGGGGACATTAAATAGTGAATGCTGTGATTGTTTATTGCATTAAAATGTGCCTGA
The DNA here is from genome assembly GCA_036419115.1 of Scarus forsteni. Taxonomy (NCBI): domain Eukaryota; kingdom Metazoa; phylum Chordata; class Actinopteri; order Labriformes; family Labridae; genus Scarus; species Scarus forsteni. The sequence goes on along the minus strand of JAZDUH010000536.1, from coordinate 10,781,279 downwards.
CACTTTGGAAACCTGCCTCTGAGGCGTGCGCACATGTGCGCTTGTCACCAAATTACAGCTGCGGAGTGTGCGCTCCGCCCTGCGCCGAGGTTAGACCAGGTTGGAGCTGGCGTGCTTTCAGCGCACTTTCTGCACTGTTTTTTGGCACGAAATTGTCACTGCGCCACTCGAATCTGTCGGCACCTCCCCCAGGTGCGCCTTCACCTCCCCCCTGGTGTGCCGTCACACCCATCTCTGTGCAGACGGTCTACCAAATTGTCAAATTGGCAGCGCACGGCGGTGCGCCGCACGAAATTAACACTGCGTGGGGTGCGCCAGGCTTGTGCCCCCTGCGCTGCGCCACGAAATTAGAGCCCTATATGTTGAAACGGCTTGCCATAGTCAGCTAATGCATCCAATCGTATTGTATGATATGACTATAACAAAATGGACAGGCGATGGGACTTGGGTGGGCAACGCGATCACAGCCACCCAAGTCGCATTCCATGTGAAAACACCTTAGCAGTGTGGGGGAAACCTCGACAGTCTTTTGGCCCCTTAGATACAACTGAGCATTGTTTAAACAGCACAGCTAACATGCTTACTATTGCTAACTATTAGAGCCCGACCGATTGATCGGCGGACCGATTAATCGGGCCGATTATAGCCTGTCACCGATTAATCAACATTGGCCAAAATGTAGCTGATTTTATAAAAAATGTTTGCTCTGCGCAGATTCTGTCGCTCCAGCTCCTGTGTGTCTGTGTGTTGGGCTGCACGCTGCCCGAGTGCCCAGCCCCTCCCCCTCACACGCAGACCATGCTTTTCAGCCCCTCCTCTCCCCCACTCACACTCAGTCGGCTACAGAAGAGGACAGCAACAGTTTGATTTACTCCACGGTAAGCTGTGACTTTGCAAAACAATGTAACTCTACACTTTAGTACTCCATGACAAAAACACAATGTCAAGACATGCCAAGGAGAGCATTCAAGGCTTTTTTTTCACTCAAGTTTTAAAGAGTGTGTAACAGTGTTTAATGTCGTGTAAGTTGCATCTTTGTGAAATAAACAAAGATGTATGTAACAGTTAATTCACACGTCCACCATTATCTAATGTAAGACTATAGTACGGCGTTTTAACGTTGTGTTAGTTGCATTTTTTTTAATAAACAAATGCAACTGTTAATTCACACATCCACCATTTTCTAATAAAAGAGTATTATATGGCGTTCTAACGTCGTGTAAGTTGTATCTTTGTGAAACGATATATACATTATGCAACTGTTACCCCCCATGTCCACCATTAATATAAGGCTACTACACAGTGTCTCACTTCATAATGCCATGCAGAATTAACCAGGGCTTATAAATTCACAAGTTATTGTCTTCATTAAAATAATTTTTGAAAATGTTTCAGTGTATTTTGTTGTAATTGTATTTATTGCATGTTTTGAAAGCAGCTACATTGCTACTTAAAATCTAGTTTAGTCCCATGCATTAAATGGAAGATGGAACTTTTCAATAGCTAGTAAAAATGATTGATATTGCTAAAATGTTTTTGGGAATGAGCCTTTTAAAAACAAATACTGCATTAGTTTAAAAACACCTCCCATTAGCCTGTGTATTATCACTTTCAGTTGAATGCAGCTACTTGTTTTTATTTTAAAATTGTCAAGTTTGATATCAAATTCTATGCTTATTACTAAAATGCATTAAATATATGTTTTCATTACACAGGCAGAGGGGAAGAGTAAGGTGTGGAGCCATTTTAACAAGGACTCCTCAGGTTTTGGATGCAACATCTGTGGCGCGAGGGTCAGCCAGGGCTTTTGTGTTTACAGTTTGACTTTTTTTTAATTTATCATTGTGTTTAAAGTTTGACTTGACTATTTATCACTGTGTTTAAAGTTTGAGTTTTTATTATTTATCATTGTGTGTTTACAGTTTGACTTTTTTTTCTTCTTACTGTGTTTAAAGTTTGACTTATTTATTTAATGTGTTTACAGTTGACTTCTTTATTTATTATTTTGTTTACAGCTTGTTTTTATTCATCATTGGTTTACACTACAGTACTTACGTTGACAGTTTAATAATTAAAGCTCCTTGTTTTAATTTAATAGTGTTCCGTCTCTGTCTTGTATCATATGGGTATTATAATAATTTGTGTTCATATACAGTATATATCCTGCGTATATCAATGAATGTATTATATATATCAGCCAATATATCGGATATCGGTCGATATATCGGATATCGGCTTTTTTTTGCCCCCAGTATCGGTATCGGCATTTGCCCCAAAAATCCCATATCGGTCGGGCTCTACCAACTATATCCTTTATATGACCACAGTGTACCCACCAGCTAATGATTACTTCCAGCAGGATAATGTGCCATGTGTTAGTGTGAAAATAAAAGGAAGGAGATGTAGCATTTGTCTGCTGCATACTCTTTATTGACTACTAGTGCCAGAAACATAGACATCATTTAATTTCCTGTTTCCTGCTGGGCTGTACCATGCACATGTAAACAATAGCAGGGGAGATACTCTATCGAACAATCCCATCGCATCATGTCACACTGCTCAAATCATCCCAAACTGGTTTGTTGAACATAAAAATGACTTCACTGTACTTAACAGTCACCAGATCTCGGTTCAATTGAACATCTTTGGGGTGTGGTTGAACTGGAGATATACTATATTGACAAAAGTATTTGCTCACCCATTCAAATAATCAGAATCAGGTGTTCCAGTCACTTCCATGTCCACAGGTGTAAAAAGTCATCACCTAGGCATGCAGACTGCTTTTACAAACATTAGTGAAAGAATGGGTCACTCTCAGGAGCTCAGTGAATTCCAGCGTGGAACTGTCATAGGATGCCACCTGAGCAACAAATCCAGTCGTGACATTTCCTCACTCCTAAATATTCCACAGTCAACTGTCAGCTGGATTATAAGAACGTGGAAGTGTTTGGGAACCACAGCAACTCAGCCACCAAGTGGTAGGCCACGTAAACTGACAGAGCGGGGTCAGCGGATGCTGAGGCGCATAGTGAGAAGATTAGCTCAAGAACAGTGCAGAGAGCTTCATGGAATGGGTTTCCATGGCCGAGCAGCTGCATCCAAGCCTCACATCATCAAGTGCAATGCAAAGCGTGGATGCAGTGGTGTAAAGCACGCCACCACTGGACTCTAGAGCAGTGGAGACGTGTTCTCTGGAGTGACCAATCACGCTTCTCCATCTGACAATCTGATGGACCAGTCTGGGTTTGGCTGTTGCCAGGAGAACGGTACTTGTCGGACTGCATTGTTCCAAGTGTAAAGTTTGGTGGAGGGGGATCATGGTGTGGGGGTGTTTTTCAGGAGCTGGGCGCCGCCAATTGGTTCCAGTCAAAGGAACTCTGAATGCTTCAGCACACCAAGACATTTTGGACAATTCCATGCTCCAACTTAGTGGGAACAGTTTGGACTTTACCCCTTTCTCTTCCAACATGACTGTGCACCAGAGCACAAAGCAGGTCCATAAAGACATGGAGGACAGAGTCTGGTGTGGATGAACTTGACTGGCCTGCACGGAGTAGAGATGGGATTTATGGCTCTTTGGAGGGAGCCGGATCTTTGGGATCCGTTCGTTTCAAAGAGCCGTTCAAAAGACTGGCTCATTTGGCTCATTTTTATATTTACTCACTTTTAAGAGGCCAGCCTGGGTTTAGTTCATTTTATCTTGGAAATAATCACAGGGAGGAATGATGGGCTGAGATTTGGATCAGAATAATTTCAAACTCAGATTTCCCACCAATATTTGAGTTTTGAATTCTTCTGAAATATTGATTCTAGCTTCATTTGACATGTGCGGACAAGATTTTAAAGTTTGATATGGATTCATTGTAAATATTCCCCTGCCATATCCCTCTGAGTTGACAGTGAGATCACTATTTACCCTTTGTATAAAGTGTGTGTATGTGTGTAAACCTACTTATGTTATTCGTGCAACACCTAAATACTTATAAATACATAATAAAAAAACAAAGCAGGCTACAATGAAGTTCCATGCAAAAGGTTTTAGTGAAAAATTTCCACACAAAATATTTTTAAAATAAATAAAATTACAATAAATTAGAGAAAAAAAATGTGTATCAGCCCACTAGTATTACTAATAAAACTTTACAATGGACTAGTGAACTGTCCTGAGGTGCATGTAGTTGCTTTTTTTTAAATAAATAATAATAATAATAATAATAATAATAATAATAATAATAAAAAGAGCTTAACCCTGAGGAGGACTCCTGAACTGGAGTCATTGGATGAATAGTAGTCTATACCTGACTTCAAAAACAGGAGACCAGTCCATTTACTCTGAACCATTACACTGCCGACACTGAAACACTCACGTGGAGGGAGCGTGTACAACTTATGCGAAGCCCACCTCCCCATGCTCTCTCCGTCTGCCAATTCCGACGCAGCCGCTTTTTTTTTTTTTACAGAGGCACTAATGTGAAGGGAGCGCGCACAACTCATGCGACATATGAAATATGTCGCATACGCTCCTCCCCATGCTCTCTCTCTCTCCGTCTCACTCAGTGTAGGAGTATGGAGGAGCCTGTGTGAGCTTGTGTGTGGACCTTAGGTGTGAACTCAAGGAGGGAGAGAGAGAAAAAGAACGGCTCCCAACCAATCACGACTCGGTTCCCATCGTTCGTGTTAATGAGCCGTTCAAAAGATTTGGTTCGTTCGTGAACGTCACAACTGGAGCACAGAGTCCTGACCTCAACCCAATAGAACACCTTTGAGATGAATTAGAGCGGAGACTGAGAGCCAGGCCTTCTCGTTCAACATCAGTGTGTGACCTCACAAATGTGCTTCTGGAAAATGGTCAAAAATTCCCATGAACACTCCTAAACCTTGTGGACAGCCTTCCCAGAAGAGTTGAAGCTGTTCTAGCTGCAAAGGGTGGACCGACGTCATATTGAACCCTATGGATTAGGAATGGGATGTCACTTAAGTTCATCTGTGAGTCACGGCAGGTGAGAGAATACTTTTGGCAATATATTGTGTGTCTTGCTAATGTGTGGCAAAAAAAGAAAATCTACATCAGCTGCATAATTTGTTGCATCAAATTGAGCAAAAATCTGGGAAATGCTTCCACCTGATGGTACAATAATCATGATGAATGAAGAGTTGGGGCAAACTTCTGACAGAAACAAAAAAAATCAGAAAAAATGGTGGGTTCTCGGACCTTGTGTAGCCTATCTCTAAAATATTTTCACTCAACTAAGAGAGGACTATCTTTTTAATCATCTTTTGGTTGCTACTGTGGTTTGTTGTCTAATTTACAATTGTTAATTATGCTGAAAGGAAGTTGTGACGACAAGTCTCTGACTGACTTTTAATGAATGTGACAGGCAAAACATTTGTTTGGTCACCTTCCTATTTTTTACCCCAAAGGTTCTGTCCCACTGAAACACCATCTGTGAGCTATAACTCTTACAGACATGACTTGAATCCAGTGGAAATGTGAGCCACCCCATATGGTGTATTAGATTATAAATTGAGACTCAATGAACAACAGATTTCATTTCAGTAGTTTTAATTATTTTCTCATTTCTGACTTTGGATGGGTATTGAACACCAATTACAACTGATTACAAATAACAACTCTCTGGAGGAAGTGATATCATTACAGTTTTTTATGAGTTTCTTAAAATTTGACATGTAACATCTTAAACACATCTGATTGGTCAGCAGACTTTTATTCAAGATTATCCCTCTTCATAATGTTTGACATCTATATTGTTTTTCTTTTGCAGGTCCCTTCAGGACTGTCACACTTAGAGTGGAAATCTGTGTGACAGGGTTCATTTAAAAGGTGATGTGTACACCACAAAAATGGATCAGAGCTAAAAATCAGGACAGATTATCAAGGCTTGAAGTCTGAACACAGCCTCTGAGGAGAATTTAGACACACAGCAGACCCACACGAGCTGACTCAACAACTGTTTCAGCAGGGAATAACAGTGTCTTGGAGGAAAAGGAGCTGTCACATATGTGTCTGCTCCTTCCTAGACCAGACAACACACACCAGACAGCTTTCATCACTTCTCTTTGAGAAACAGCAGAACTACAAGCACTCACTCCATGTGTTTTTCTGTAAGCTTCACTAAAAATGGTTTTATACTACCACCAGCACCAACACAGGAACAAGACAAAGTGAAATGAATTTTAGAGAAATGTCTGTTCATGTAGGATCACCTGTGAGATTTCTGCCTTACTGTGAGTAAAGTCTTAGTACCATGCTTAAGCATAAGAGAGAACTCAGTGCGTGTGATCGGCATTATTATGTGGTTGTTACCAGTGGCAGCTGGTGAAAAAAACAGTAGGTGGGGCTGAAGGTTTGGAAACCAGAGCCCTGTAGGGGGGTCTGGGGGTAACCCCAGGAATTTTATTTTTTGTTTTCACATGCACATGAAGCATTCTGGTGCATCATGGGAAATTATTAAGGCAAATTACAGCCTTGACCTACAAAGATAAATGGGGTCAGCAAACTGTATTTTAACTTACTAACAGGGCATGATAGCCTAACAGCCTACCTACAGTCAGTTTAGTCCTATGATATAGAGACTGACAGCTGCCTATTTGTGCAAATTCACCTGCACATCATCAGGTGAGACTTCAACGCAGGAGCACACAAAGACAACAACAGAATAGAGCGGGCCTAAATTTACAACAAATCAGGCTGCATATCAATATGATAAATATGATAAACCAAAGGAACACTACTGTGCGTTAAATATATAACATTATTGAATAATATATTTCAGTAGAACTTAATTGAAACTGGATGAACAATCAGAAAATAAACTATAGACGTATATCTATCTATCTATCTATCTATCTATCTATCTATCTATCTATCTATCTATCTATCTATCTATCTATCTATCTATCTATCTATAGATAGATAGATAGATAGATAGATAGATAGATAGATAGATAGATAGATATGAAAATGGTGTGCGCACAATATCTCACTCCCTACTTTTTAATTCAGGATCAAACGCTGCTCCTTTTCAATGATGTATGATAGGCGCTCTGTCATTAACAAGTCTTTTGAAAAAAGGACACCATAATGCTAGCAGACAGGACCTATGCTTTCATTTGATCAGTCACTTCACCATGCAAAGCCAAAGTGATTCCATTGTACACAGTGTGCAGCTATAGCTGTTTCTTTTAACTTTGAAGTGATTGGTAAATCATTCCACCTTATTTTTCTTGCTCATTGGATGCATTTGTACCATAATAATGAGCATTGTTAGCATAAACTGGTTTTACTCAAATTATTTGTTGCTGCTGTTGAGTTGTTTGTTCTATCATCTTCTCCACATTTCCAAGCACACTGCATACACGAGTCTACCTGTGCTTGAGGTTTCTGCTGGCTAAAGGACATTTTTCTGTCCACTGACACCAGATTTGCTGTTAGATACTAATGACTGGTAAATGGTAACTCTGTATCCAATTTACCACCAAATCTAATGTTGAAAAAAACCCATTTTGGATCAGCATTTTATCCAAACACCGAATACTGTGTGTTGCAAGTGGGCAGCACCAGCTTTTTACTGCTTTGCCCCTTCAAAGGGTCATGATACAGTTGGGATTTGGCTGCTCATTTCTGCATTGAAAGACTGACGAAGATTAGGACTTAGAAGATTTTGACATTACTTTTTACTTAAAATTTCAAAATATATATTGCAGTGGTTCCCAAAATGGGGCCCTTGGTCCTCAGCAAGGGAGGCACAGCCATGAAAGGAAGGGTGAAGAAAGAGAAGCCACTATTGATTTGATATTGAGTTATTGATCTATTAATTTATTTTCTTAAATATATGTCCATTTCCTTTGGCAAAATGTGTTTTCATAAAACATCATGACAATAAAGCTTACAATCAAATTGAAGATGAAACTATCACCATAGCCACAGAAAGTCCATATTGCAGACTTTTCCCAAAATAATACAAATCTTTGCAGAAGGAGACAGTATAAACATCTTTGCTATATTATCCAATTTAAATAACTAGAAAAGCACCCAGAGAGCACAGACCTCTACCAAGCAGCTCATGTCTAGCAGTGGCTTTTCCACATCCCCTGTAAAAGATGCAATTCTGGATCACCAGATCCAGGATAGTGGCAGGGCTTTACCAAACTCAGTATATACAGTACATGGAGGTTGTGATTCTGTATGAACATGTGTTGGGCACATCTCAGATCACGATGAAATTTACCTTGATGATAGAAACACTGACCCAATATTATCCTGTGAAACTGGAAGTGAATCCATTAAGAAATGGCAGGGATTGGATTTTTTTTTTAAATTCCATCCAATGTTAACTCATGGGTTTTTCAGAATTTGGGGAAGTCCTTGCATCCAGACAAACATACATATCACCACCAAAATGTATTCATTTCTAAGTTTGGCTGTTACCAACATTCCCTGAAAACTTCAGCAAAATCCGTCCAGTGGTTTTTGTGTTTTCTTGCTAACAAACAGAAAACCATAAACCTCCTATGTGGAGGTAGCAAACGCGTCTATGTTGGGGGGAGCCATGTGACAGGTAAGAGAACTATCCATGAAAGACATTGAATGAACAATGAATCTTGTTAATGTAAGATGACAGCCCAAACCATACAGATCAAGTCCACTATATCAGAATCAGAATCTCTTTATTGTCATTGTGTCTAAGAACAACTAGCACCACTGTCAGTCAGTGTATTTCCCTTGTAAGTGCCATTGTGTCTGGTATATCAAAAGACGTTGTGTATGTTTAATGTGCTGGTTACAGTTGGATCTAAACTGTCTCTGATTTGGATGTGTGCATTTTAGCTGCCCTGTATTGTCTGCCTGAAGGTAACAGTTCAAAGAGGATGGCTCTTGAACTTTGTGTTTTGCCCGGGTAATGTAGGCGGTGGCCAGGTCTTCAGGGGGGGAGAGGGGACAGTTGGTGATTTTCACTGCAGAATTAATGACTCTGCAGAGCCTTTTAGTCCACAGCCAAACTCCCTGCATACCACACTAGTATGCAGAAGGTGATCATGCTCTCAATCGCAGCCCTGTAGAATGCCACCAGCAGCTTCCTCTCCACACTGTTCCTCCTGAACATCCGAAATGGAAAGGAAATGCAGTCTGCTGAGACTTTTTTTAATCAACAGTCTGAAGTTGAGTGACCATGAGAGGTTGTCTGAGATGTGGACACCAAGGAGCTTGAAGATCTGCACCTATTGCACAAATACTCCATTTATGCAGAGGGGCGGGACTGCATCCAGTTTTTTTTCCTGAAGCTTGTTTTTTTTTTTTTAATAAAGAGGAAAAAAGATTATTAAAGGACTATGGAAAAGAGCTGACAACCTTCCTGCTGTGAGGCAACACCACTGCCTTCTGTTCCTGCTGTTGTTTTTAATCTCTTACAACAACATGCAATTTAAAGTTGGTACTCTGATTTAGATACACTTTTTGTAATACTGGTAAAAATGATCTTTATGACCCGATGGCAGTCAATTCATAATGTGTTCTTAAAACAGAGCGAAAGATATCAGCTAACTACAGCAGGAGTAAACATGGTGTGCTAGCAATTTTTAAACCAATTAAATCCCGTCGCCATTCTGCCCGCCTCCTGCACATACATTTTGCCGGCGTGCACAGACTCGGTGCGTGTGAGGGATTAGAGTCCACTGGAGAATGCTTACCTGTCAAGTTTTGTCTTTGAAAATAAGGGAAGCCCACTGTGAGCTGTCCCACAACCCCAACCAAGCTCCAGTATCCCTCACATTTTAAGACAGATGTACAAGAAATCTAAAATAAACTGTGTTTTTCTTGGTTTGTTCTGTTGGCTCTAATCTCACGACAGCTGTCACCCAGGCTGCTGCAGGTGGACGTTCTCGCGAGGCTTTTTCTTCCTCCTTTGGTTTTACAGCTGTTGGCATCCATCATTTTGGAGCATTACTGCCCCCTTCAGGCTTGAGACAGAGTTCAGTTTAGAGAGGCAGAGGAATGTTTTTATTACTATATCATCACACCGGAGATTTACAGGAGAATACTGATATAGGAGGACGGCGGGAAAGAGGATAAAATCCATAAAATATGGTAGTTTCATTGCCAGAAATTGACAGCTATGTGAAGAATGACAGAGGAACTACCTATACCCCGATCAACATCGAGCTGTGAGCACTAACTAACTTTACATGTTTGTTTTTTAACTTTACTATGATAATGTTTTGGTGTTTTCTTACCCCTGACTGAGACATGACTTGGTGTAGTGTAAAACAAAAACGTTGTGATGAGGGTTTGGAGTTGAATCAGTCTTCTGGATATATCAGCCGCGCCTAGCATGTGTGTGTGTGTGTGTGTGTGTGTGTGTGTGTGTGTGTGTGTGTGTGTGTGTGGGGGGGGTGCGAGGGCTAGATGCTACATTTAAATTCATGCTAGTTTCCAAAATTACCAACCATAACTTTAAAGCATACAAAATTCTGACTCCAATAATACATAAAAAGTACATTTACAAAAAACATCCCTCCACAAATATCTAAATGTGAAAACAGAGAAAATGGAAACCTCAGACTAAGACATGTAGCTCAGAGATGAACCCCAAACAGATGTGTCTGTTTTTTAAGTAGCAGTTTGTGGCCGACATTTTGTATGAGAGAAAAGAAATAGAGGTATCATTTAAAGAAGGAAGGTGGGTAGTGTTATTTTCTTTTGTCTGTGTTACTCAGTCTTTTTTAACTCTTGCATAATTGGCAAATTTAAACAAATTTTGTTATTTTTAAACTCTCTAACTTTGAAGCCTGAGCTCTAGCTCTGTTGAAATATTTCTGCACACCCAGAAAGTCAGTAATTGTAAAACTGATGCTAAGTGTTGAAATTTGGTCATAAACATCCCATAATTATATACTTATCCAAGTCATTTTATCTAATGGTCATGAGAGGGAGTGTGTGTCTGTGTGTGTGTGTGTGTGCATGTGAGTGTGTTAGAGATGGAGAGCCTGTCAGAGTCAAGAGCTCTCCTGCAGGCACTCCTCTTAATAGCAAAGTGAACACAGAGACTCCGGCTGTCCGGTGTGTGTGTGCACTCTGAACAGCCAGACTGTGCGCTTGATGAGAACACTCAGACTATACTTAAACAATTTTTCATAATTATCAAACCCTAAGGTCATGGCAGAATACATGTTTCAAACTGTTGAAAATGAAGTCATTCAGGCCCACAGCTCATTTACTGACACAGGTTGTATGTCATACAGGATGTAGTATGTGAGGGCCAGAGGAACATCAGCCTGCTGGAGGTCACAGAGAACTGCTCTGACTGCCTCACATCAACTTCGCCAGCTGAACTGTCGGGATAGAAGTCTACATCTGAGACAAACTCTTTGCTTGTACAGTTTTCTCTCTCTTTTCATCCACTCGTCCTCTCTCTGCAGTCTGGAACAGGAAACTTGGCACAGGTCACACAATGGCATGAAACCCAGCACACTGTGGGGGAGAGGTCATCAAAGTCAGCAAGTTTCACACTCGTCTGGGAGCAGAATCTTTTCACAGGGCAAACACAAAAGTGGATAAAAAGGTATGAAGGCAATGCATGCCTGGGTTTGGACACATGCATTTGTCACTACATGGTTTTGTAACAAACTGTGTTTACCTTTCAGAGAAGATTTCAGTGCCAGTAATTTCTATCTTAAATATGGTGATTTAAATGAGACGGTTACAAGATTATCCATATTCATGTTTTCAAAAGGAGAGATATCATGGTTAATATCTTTAAAAAATGCTACATTACGTCCATCTGTCTTCATATTCACCCTCTATTTGTTATTCTAACTTTCAGCCACTTCATCAGCAAGTTCTGTTCCCAGAAATTCTCTGTTTTTGTGATCATCTGACAAGCATCTTTTGTTGACGTTTGCTGAACGGAAAATCCTACCAAGTATAAGATTAGCTACATGAAGTAAGAGTCAGTGTTAGCATCCAAAGTGTCTTAATCAACAGTGTCCTAACTGCAACAGCAAGTGTATTTACTGTGCCTTTTATATTCTAAAATGTTGGAATCTTTGAAGTTTTCTTTTGGCTCTGATTTTATGACCTGTTCTTTAAATGATTTTGTTTCAATGTTTCTGTCATCATACAGCATATTGTAACTCTGGGTCTAAAAAGTGATCAATAAAAAAGGTAATAACTAAAATAAAATAATATTAGGTAACACTTATACAGATACATTCAAAGATCCTGAACTTTTCATTTTATTAAGCATTGCATCTTACAACAAAATAAAGAACAGTTAATGGTGTATTTTCTGTTCTTATATTATTTAAAACATAGAATTTGATCGGAGTTTAGGAGGTATTCATTTCAATATAATCTTCTTTAAGAATGTTGATACTCTATGTCAACATATACTAGCTCACATGGACGAACACTTATCAATTAGTTTATTTTGGGGATAGACTTTTCCACAGGTCAATTCTGCAACACAGGTCGATGTATCGAAGCAGGAGAGAATCGTTGTGCTGGCCGAGTATGATATTTCCCAATGTCTTCCTAACTGTAATCAGATTTTAAATGTCCACCAATATCGATGTAATGCATGTTGGAAGATTTTGGCCTAGTGGAGCTTGGTGCTGCTGAATGCTGTACAAACAAACTGCAAGATCACTCAATGAGCACCATAAAACACATACTTAAATGCAATTTCACCACATGCAGCTGCAGCTGGTCTCAGTATTCCGGCACCATGAAAAGTCACTGCCCACAAAATGGGAACTACAGTCATGTTACAGGAGTCCAGGCTCAGGAGGACCAGCTGGAGCCGACAGAGATGCACACAGCTGTAATTAGCAAAGGTAAGCAGAGGTCAAGTCTTGATGGTGTTAACAAGCCTGCTTGAGTTAACCTTTGAAATTTTTAGGCATGCATAAAATTTTTCATACTGGAAAAACATCTGCATTGCCAAAACGTGGCGTCACGTGTCCTGCATTGGCAAAAGTAAGCCAATATGTCAGTGTGTGAATGCGTCTTTACTTTTTACATCAGCGGTACTATTTCTCATGTTTAATATCAGTAAGAATGTGGTTATCAAGGTTTTTTACTTTGGTTGATAAAAAAAATAGAGACTCAGCTACACTGCCAAACTTTCTTAGTTTAGGCTAAGCTAAGAAAGGTCTACTGAATATGTGATGGATGTTTGCCTCTTTATGTTCATTATTCAAAACTTTCTGTTGGTTTTATTACCTGTTGAGATTAGGGCTGAACGATTTTAGGAAAAGATTGAATTGCGATTTTTCTGGCAGATATTGCGATTTCAATTCGATTCACGATTTTCTTCCAATCAAGCTTTGGGATATTCACATGTAGGGCTGAACAATTTCAGGAAAAGATCTAATTTTGATTTTTCTGGCAGATATTGCAATTCACGATTTTTTTTCAAATCAAACTTCAGTGCAAAATTCACTTTGTTTACAGTACAGACAACAGTAAGGAAATAAATGATGTAAAACACTTAACACATTATTCACCTTCAATAGTGATGATAAATAATCTGTTTTCATTAACTTCTACTCCTAAACAGAGGCTTTGTGTTGTTGACCTGCTTACCAGCACTTTTAACATATAGATTGTCTACAAATTTGTAAAACAGTATGTGTATAATACTTGACACAACAGATCCTGAGTCAGTCAGGAGCTGCAAAAAATATTGCTGCTTTGGCGATCACAAAATTGCATTGTCTAAAATTGCGATTTCGATCTGAAAACGATAAATTGTTCAGCCCTAGTTGAGATCAACATTTAGAATTAACACTGACACTCAGATCAACAGGGGAGATTGGAATAATCATTGTTGACATGCCTGACGGTTCAAAAACAGATATTTGACATACAACTTTAAGTATTTACAAAAAAACAAGGCTATATTTCTAGTTTACATGGTTTAAAAATTAAAAATCTGTCAAATATTTGTGTTGTCATGATTTTATCAACCAGAATGGGATACTGACTGCACTCATGGTCATGACACCGTAAGTGCAAAGTGTTTCTTTCCATATTTCAGCATCTGTATTAGTCTGTTTCAACCTTTCTTCTTTTTCTTAGCCCTATAAAGCCAATTGTATCATATTTGATACATACTTTTATAATACCTCTGTCTACTCAATATGATCAACAAATTACAAAAAAACATCTGAATACAATCAGATAAATGATAAAAATGTCCTCAAATTGATTATCAGTTGCCAAAAACACCTAATATATCAAATGAAATACAAAAAATCTATATGTTGAATTTTATGGACATTTTGATTTTTATGGATTTTAGCAGAAAGTGAAACAAACATTTCAGCTCCAAAAAATTAGAACTTTCTGGCTATAATCTATGGTCTTCGGCTTTAAAAGGATAAAGTAATCACAATTTGACTAGCATCTTGTGCATTTCTTCTCTGGCTATCTCTGTCTAATATAATTTCAATTTTACAATAGGACTGCAGGGACCCTGGTGCTACCCCATTCCACAGTTACTCAAGTTTCTGACTCACAATTAAAACCCATGGGCTAAATAACTGCTAACAGCAGTTATTTGCTTAATTGGTAAACTACGTCTCATTTAGTTTGCCTTTAATCTTTGTGGCTTGTTTTTTATTTTATCCTAAATTGGATTTTTATCATTGTTGTACTTATTTTAAACATAGATTATATACACTTGTTTTAAACATAGATTAATAGAAGACAGACATCATGACTCTCCTTGGTTTGGGTTAACTCTCCCCTGTGTGTCCTACCTCTATTCTCCTTCCTCCAGCACAGTGGACATGAACTGTGTATGTTCAGCCCATGAACATACACAGAGAAGGAGGGAAAGGCAGGTAACTTCAAGAGTAAATCTTACAGAAATGTTCTTGTTATTGAGTCACTTAAACATTCAACACCATATTTAACAAACATTACGCTAACTTAAAGGCCACACACTCCAGCGGGAACCTACAGATGATTTAAGGTCAACCAAAGCAGCATGATCATTAAGACTCTATATTCAGTCAGAGGACCAAGCGCCTGTAAACCATATCTTTGGAAAGAGGAGACTTTTTTAAACATACTTAAACAAAGAGAAAGTTACTTTGCTTGTCATGTGGATGTTTGTGTCTGAAGCAGCAAAGTCATTAAACATGCACACAGGACTCACAGTGCTCGTCTGTGCAGTGATCAGCTTTCTGTCTACTGAGGCTGATTTCAGGCAGACATTATGATTAGACAATACATCTGGTGTGAATCTCTCAAACATTCAAACTCAGTCCCAATGACTCCTAAATCAAAATACTTAATGTAAGCAAAGACTAGATTCACATAAACAGAAACATTAACATTATTTGTATGTTGACTATTCTCCCACAGGAAGTCAAGCATAAATCACATCAGTCTGAAGACAGCTTGTCCTGACAACCTTCACCAGCGTCCCCATAAGAATGATGACAGACTCTTAAGCTAAATAGAGCATTGCATGTAAAGAGGCACAAGCACAGACCTCTACTTAACCTCACAGACCTGCAGCTCATTTCATAAAACTGACATGAAACCAGGAGAGACAGCAGGAGAGACGGAATAAAAGCATCACCAGATGAACCGATAAGCAGTAGGCTGCAGTTTCTCACAGATACAGTTTAAAATTATGGGGTGTTCTTGTCAACTTAATTTAACTTTGAACTTACTTTGTCAGGAATTGTTTATGACGTTAGGGTGACACAATAACAAGTTTCAGATTTTAATTCAGTCTTCTCCATCAGGAAATGTGGGAAGACTTCTGTTTTCCACCTTTCCTCCTACTCAGGTGTTGTCTGTTTAGGTCTTACACGACAGCCAGGGAGCTAGGCTCAGGGCGTGAAACAAGGAGGAACGTGAAATAATGAAGTGACTCAAAGTACAAAAAGTACCAAATCAGTATATATCTGATTGAAAAATAATGACTGTTCATACAAGTAATTGTATTTATTTTATGTAATTACATCCAGTGCTTCAGCTCACGGTGGTAAGACCCCTGCGGTGTGTTTCAAAATAAAAGCCTGATCTGTTGTATTCAGTAATTAAGCTATTCAAGATTCTACACAATGGTTTTATTCTGGAAGTGTTTTCAGGCCAGCTATTCAGTTACTCTTGTGACTGACAAAGTTATCCAGTGCTCTCCCTTCTCCCTTTATAAACTCTCTTCACAACAAAACATCAGTTTTAAATTACAAAGGTGATCTAATCATTTTTTGTTTGTGTTTTAGCAGTATAAATGAGAATTAAAGGAATTACAGATGGCACAGCAGGTAGTGCACGTTCCTCCCGAGTCGGGCAGCTGCTTTCTGTGTGGAGTTTGCATATTTTAAGGAAATGCATCTTTCCATGTGCTCCGATTTCCTCCCACAGACCAAAAACATGGTCATTAAGGTGACTGGTTACTCCAATTTGTCTTTAGGTATGAATGGTTGTTTGTCTGTCTGTGTTGCCCTGTGATTGGCTGGCAACTGATTCAGGGTGTACCCTGCTTCTCGCTGGGATAGGCTCCAGCCACCCCGTGACCTAGAAAGGGATTAAGTGCTACAGAAAATGAATGAAATAAAGGAATTGTGATATTTGAAATCTTGACATTGACATAAACAGTATTGTCTACTATTGCTTTTCCATATTGCCCATTTGTAACTCTATCTCATAGTTTATCTCTATCTCTATCTCCACACACACACACACACACACACACACACACACACACACACACACACACCCACACACACAGATAGATAGATAGATAGATAGATAGATAGATAGATAGATAGATAGATAGATAGATAGATAGATAGATAGATAGATAGATAGACAGACAGACAGACAGACAGACAGACTGCTTACAAGGTTTGGATGCAATTGATTCCTGTAAAAAGCATTGCAAATGGACTTATTCTTGCTGTTTACAAATAAGCAATAGGAAACAACAAAAGAGTAAAAGTGACACTAAAATACAGGAGGGGGGTTTCAGCAAAGGGACAAAGGCACAGACTGAAGAGGAAGACAGGGATATAATGGCAGCAGTGGTGGGGTGGTGAAGGGGTACCATGGTTGCTGTCCAGTGTGCATGTAATATCTCCAAACAGAGGCAGCAGGCAATGACAAGCCAGCATGACAACATCAGTGTTACCCTCAGAAAAACACACAAGCACACACAACTCATGCCCACACAATCCATCCAACCAGTCAGCAAGGTCACTCTGGTGGAACTCACATTCTTCCAAACACAGTGTGAGTGTGCCTGCACGTCTACATAAAGCAAACAGCCTCTTTTCAAGTTGGTATATTTAACATGCGCCTGTGCTGTTCTGCTCTCTAAGCTACTGTCAGATCTGGAGTCAAAATCTAATTCTAATTATGAGATTTTGGATACACACAAGGGTGTCAAACCACTGCCAGGTTGATTTTTTTAAAACATGATGAGACATAATCAGTAACAGCCAAAGTGCTCGTGCGGTTTTTGGCAGATCTTATATCTGACACAGAGAGAGGATGTTAGAAGACAGATTGATAATTGCCGCTTTCCTGTGGATATTTGGTGTAAATGATGATTTTTTTATGTAGCCATAACACTAACTTATTTTTTTATTGTCAAAGGGATAGTTCAGTATTTTTGAAGTGGGGTTGTATGAGCTCCATATGGCCACTATGTAAATTAGATGCAGTAGAAAGTTCTCTCCTCCCCCTCAGTAAGCCACAGACTGTGATAGTCTGTTACGCAGAACCAGCCACAAACAGGGAAGTATCGTACCAAGAACAAAGGCTATTTTGTCCACCTACAAGAACCCTCATGAAAATATAATACCACACTTTAAGAGTAGGCTACATATGCATGTTTTAAGTGCATTATCTTTTCAGAAATATAAAGTTTATCTTGACCTAACCAACACACGTCATGTATTCCCCCACGCAGCGCTGCCACCTCTCTCTCAGCTGTTGTAAACATAACAAGCTAGAGGCTTCAGACGCCGGTTGTAGACTGATTGATAGCAGATTATATGACAGATATTTCTGAGACGGGTTTTGTGATGCTTCTCTTGATACAGAAACAGATGTGCATCATGGAGAACTCAGCTTTCAGCATATTCCTCTGCGTTACAAGGGCATGAGGTAACATCATATACAGCAAATGTCTACATGTCTTGTTACCTGTTACCTGACAGATTGTGTGTACATATCTCCTCATACATATTTTAGAGGCTAATACACAGTAATCGCAGCGTGTGTGTGCATGTGTGTGAATGTGAGAGACACACACAAGTAGTCTGCAGTGTTTTGATAAACAGCCTCCTCTACTCATTATTACTTACTTTGAGGAGAAAATGTCATTAGGTCCTTCAGGTTTGGGACACTTTTTCCAGTTGATCTTTGGGAAATTGAAGAACATCCACAAAACTCGAGGATTCAGAAGGGCAGGGAAGTCTGTCTTGATGAGAGATACAGACCGCCGTCTGTAACACTCACCAGAGTCACCATCCTCTGACTCCTCAAAGTTCATACACTCGCACCACTGTGTATTTCAGACTCTATCTTGATGTCCAGTATCTACAGATATTTTCTCTGTATTCCTTTCGGTCTGTTCAGTCTCCATCTTCAGCATCTCTTCTTCTGTGAACTCTGGTTCATACAGGTATCCTCTTGACTCCGAAGTGAATGAAACTTCATTGGTGCTGTCATAATCACTTCTTTGTTAATTTCCTGCGTTGACTCTTCCACATACGGCTTAGAGTCAAAACAAAAGAGTTACAATACCTAATAAGAGTTACACAAGGCTGCAAATGGGGTCTGAAGCCGCTGACCTGTTAAGCTCATGGCAGAGGGATACATGACATGAGTCGGTTAGGCCCACATAAACTTTATATTTCCAAAAAGTTAATGCACTGAAAAACAATCATATGTAGTGTATTCTTAAGGTAGAGAAAATGTTCTTTGTTCCTGGTACGATACTTCCCTGTTTGCGGCTGCGTAACAGTCTATTACACACTGTGGCTTACTGAGGGAGAGGAGAGAACTTTCTACTGCATCTAATGGACTTAGTGGACATATGGAGCTCATACAACCCCACTTCAAAAATACTGAACTATCCCTTTAAGACCAGCTTAGCTCCTCTCTCCAGCATTTCTGCTTCAAACAGCTTTAACAGTTGTTGCCTCTTGATTAGAGTCTATTTTCTTTTTTTTTTTCAGGTTTCATGACAGCTCTATCTTTAATAGCTTGGGGATGAAGAAATTGCCAGAAAACTATTTTTAGAATTACCATAAATTTAGGATAATAGGTTATCACTGAGTTACTTTCAAGATTAGACCTTTGGTGGAGCTCAGCCCAAAGTGAAAAGTAGCAAGGATTTAATCCTCCCCTAAAATGCTAAAAGGCTAGATTTTTTAGCATAGCATTTTATCGTGTTATCTATTGTTCTAATTTTTTTATCCAGAATAAACTTCTAAGAGAAACAGAAGGTTACATGTTCATTAAAAGACTGTGTTATATTAGTGGACTACATGATGATAGAGAAGATAGGGCTTGTCATTTTAATTTGCTGAGCAGTGGGACAGTGTGCCCTACAATTTAGATTTATGCTTAGCAACGTAAAGGACAGGGACCCAGCTTTCCCAAAGGTAAAAGTCAAGCACCCTCTCAATGATGTATGACTATATGTCCATCACTGATGAATCAGTGCAGCACAGTGAGTCCCTCTCCCCCCCGCCTCCTTTTTCATTTTCAGTAAAGTTGATTGACCACCTTTAATTAGTCAATCAATCAATCAAACTTTATTTGTATAGCACAAAGTGCATCACACAGAAATAAAGAAAATACATTCAAATAATAGAAGGTAAAAATTAAATACAATGAAAATCAGTCCTTCCCTTTGCCTGTTTTTATGAACCAATAATAAACCAAAAATAATCCATTGATATTCAAAATTGTTTTTTACATTTATTATTTGGAACCATCCATACTCATTTGGTTGTATATGAGTAGCATGATGTGATCATTGGTGTCAATAAAATGACGATTTTTAAAATATAAATGTCCACATTTATACATCACTTCTATGATTTTTATGGGATTATTTTTTTCTGCTTCACATCTGTTTCTAACACAAATAAACAGTCAAAGAAAGGAACAGGTTAGTTTAATAAAGAGCAGTCTTTGTGCTCCTGAAAAAATATATCAGAAATATGGGGATATCAGACATTTGCAAAAATCAAAAGTCATGTATACTAAGAGATGTCCTCTTTGTGTCTTCTGAAATAACAGGTGTGGAAGCAACCTGCAATACACATTAAAAATAGGGGGAAAACAGTTTGGATGTTTCACACATATCTTTAACATTTCACACAATGAAGGAAAGTAATATCTGAGAGAGTCATTAATGGATGTTAAGGACAAACATCCCTCTCATCCACTTAAATTTCATCCTGACAAACCCTTCCAAGGCTAATACAATTGTAAGCACACCATCCATCCACCATCATCTATACCCAGTTATCCCATTTGTGGTTGTAAGGGGCTGAAGCCTATCTCAGCTGACATTTGAGGGGATGTAGGGTGCATCCTGAAGTGGTCGCCAGCCAATCACAGGGCTATAGAGAGAGGGACAATCAATCACGCTTACAGGGCAATTTAGAGTCGCCAGTAAACCGAACAAGCATGTTTTTTTGGTCGGAATGGGAATCGAAAACCAGTTCCGGTTTAGAATCGTTAACAGCTCCATCAGAGAATTGATATAACGAGTCTTTTTGCTAATCAATTCCCTTATCAATTCCTTCCATTGACAGGGTTCAGACGCATCAGAATTGTGGCTGAATTTTTTTCTTAACAAAAGGCACCTACTGCACAACCTAAAGTGAGTGGAAACACCAGCAACTTACAGAAGCAGTTATCAATGCTGTGACGTGTGTTTGACATTGTTGACACTGAAAATCTACAGGCCAACATTTCCCACATGGAAAATCTGCAGAACTCAATAAAGGAAACTTTAAAGAATTGGATCAATTAGCAGGATTCGTAATAGCATTGGTATCAATAAAATCTTAGCAATTCCCATCCCTATTTTTTGGTGGTGTTGTAAAGGAGCAGAAAAATTCCAGGAAATTTCCCCCAAAATTCCAGAAGCTTTCAGTGGGAATTTGGACATATTCATAGTTTGAAAATTTTCATGGGAATTGTGGAAATGTATGGCAATTAACTGGAAATTGGTTGTAATTTAAACAAACTGTATAATTTGTATAATAATCAGTATAATCTGTATAATAATCAGTAAATTTGTTAATTTGCTGCTGCCTGTCTTGGCCAGCACACTCTTGCAAAGAAGATTTTTAATCTCAATGAGGTTCTTCTGGTTAGATCAAGTTTTAAAAAATTTCCAAACATAGAAAAACATTTTGTTTTGTCAGGCAAATATTCATGGAAAACAATACAATTATAAAAAATTACATTCTAATGATCGATTTCAAAGTACATTCAATTTCAACTTCATCTAATGTAGTCCACAGGCTTCAATAGTCTGTGAGTTTACAAATATGTCAGCTCAACAGTCCAGGGTTCAAGAACCACCTGCTCATGTGATGAAGTAAGCTCAGAGTATCTTGGGGACGTGGCCACAATACCCCCGCAGCAGAGTGTGATGTGCATGTGACTTACGAACTGCATTGATATTTTCAGGTGTACTTGCATAAATATGTTAATTTTTGTCAAGATTATGCTATAGTGTATTTCCCCCAACTATATTCAAAAGCCCTTAAGTGTCAACATTCAGTTTTGTAAATTCTATATTTATTCCTACAAATTCCTATAAATTCCGATGGAAATTTCCAGGTATGAAAATTCCCAGAATTCCGCAGCCCTAGTGGAAGGAAACTGGGTGCCCGAGGCAGCGGGAGACCACGTGGTCCCCATACAGAAAGACCCTCACTGACACGAGAGTCAAAGCAGCAATCCTTTTGCTGTGAGGAATGCACAGCAAAAAGGAATCAATATTAGGGGTGTAAAGGTACACAAAAATGAAAATCAGCACGTACCTCGGTTTTGGGGTCATAATTCGGTACATTTTCAGTACAGTATGGGAACAACGCAAAACCATTTTTGCTTGATTAGCACATTTATTAAACCAAAAATTTGTCACTATACAAACTTAAAACCAAAATAAATTCTAAGTGCTACTTGGTAATACTGATAAGTTAAATAAATTAAATAAACAACAAATGTATGAAATTAAAAATAATGAGTTTCTTTTTAAATTCCTGGCTTAAATGTGGATGACTGGGTACTTTATACTCAATCACCTTTAGCATGTGTTTCAAACCAGCATTTTCCACATCTGAATATGGTCATATATCCGATGCTATTAAAACGTTAATGGATGCTGTTATCTCTTTGGCCCGATCTAAACTGTTTGGGACAGGCTGCTTAAATGCAGATGGCAGTTGAATTTGCACTACAGTGTTTTTTTTTCCCTTACCGTGGAAATCTTTACACTTGAGTGGTGCCGTTTCAAGTGAGCTGGTATTGTTGACGTGCTGTCGGAAAATACCCGAGCTCAGTTGAGCAGAATCGGCACACCGCCTTCGTTTTGTCCACTAGTCTTTCTCCGTTGAAATATTTATAAGAAAGCCAAAGTGTTCCCAAATGGGAGAATTCAGTGACGGGGGAGGGTCTTCAAGCTCCGGTTGGTTGCTAGCAGTAGCCTTGAGGCACAATTCAGACACAAGCTCCTGTGGTTATGGAAGCTCTTTGATATTTGTCTTCTGATTGGCTCGCCGTGAAATGTCACATTCATATGATGTGCATATGATCGCAACATCATCAATCACACACCACTTTCCTCATGAATATTAAAAAGCCTTCCCTAACCACGCCAACCGTGGATGAGTACCCCTGTGAATATTAAAGAGCCATGTGCAGCGGCTGACGTAAACTAACTGTACTTGTTCGAGTACAGCACTGCACCAAACCGAACGTCCTTTTCGAGCGGTTCGGTACATGTATCGTTACACCCCTAATCAATATCAATAAAAATTACATTTCATACATTTACATCCCTAAAAATGAATGGCAAGATTTTCAATAGAAATAAGTTTTGTCCAGTATGTGAAGGTGGCAGTTGCACTTTCCACAATTACAGCACATATCTGCAACTATGTTAGTATATCAGTCCCATTGCAGTACAAATTACTGACAACTTTTTGGATGAAATTAAAAGGTTAAGAGAGAGTCTTGCCTACTCACCAAATTTTACAATACACATTTTTCTTAAATGATGACAACAAGTCAAATTGAGAGTGTTTACAGAAAACTCTAATATCTCTTGGTGTCTTCAATTACTGTCTCTCCTCTGTGTTGCTCAGACTCCCACAGAGCCACAGCAGGTCAGCGTGTGGAGTGTCCTGGTGATGTATGGCTCTAATAAAGCTGTAACAGAAGCTTTGAACGGATAAAACTGTGGTCACTATAAAAACATGCACATGTAGGAAGAACATGTGGTTGTGCCTGTGTGCAGCTGCTGTCCACCAGCTTCTGAACACACATGCATACACACACATACACACACACAGACAGGCCAGAACACACTCACACTGTCAGCCACACCCTTACAATTAGCAGCCATAAATATGAAAGCATGATAATAGGGCTGTGTATCTTGTCAGGCCTCAATCGATCTGAATTCATTAATGCATAAGCACCAATTAACTGGCTAAGTAACGGGGAGAGAGTGCGAAAAGAGAGAGAATGGGAGAGAAATATCCCAATCAAGAGCTTTGGAGAGAAAGTTTGAGATGTAAGAAAAGGCTGGAGGGAGGAGCAAAATGGAGAAGAAAAATCGGTCTTATGTAAATATGAGTGGTCTGTCGTCTGGGGCACTTAATGCCAATGACATGATGATATCCTGTTATTGCATCAAAAGTTCCTGTCAACCGCAGTCTTGATTCGACAATGACACTGATTTGCTTTTTCCTTGGACTGTCTTTACATCTTCATTTTTTTCTTTCTTTGTCAAGTTCCATTAATGTGCTTGTAATATATGAATTTGCGTTCTATTCCCCTCATATCTCTTTCTCTCCCTCCCTTTCTCCCTCTGTCTTCATGTGTTCCCTCCTCCCACTCTACCTCCAATCTATCTTTATAGAGTGATGGAGGCAGACATCATAACGGATACAACACAACAGAGATTCTGTCCTGGCCTGTGGCACTGTCTTTACAATAGCATTTTAGGGTTATTCAAGGAAACAGCGAAAACAAGAAGACAAACCTCGAAAGTGACAGTATTCAAGTAAAATGCTGTAAATGAAGCAGCCTGGGAGAGACACATTCAGATTATTCATGAATAACGCAAGTACTCTACTCCCGTGCATGTTACAACTGCACACTAACAGTTTAAGAAGATTATATGGGTTTTTTGAAGTGGAGTTGTCGGAGACCAATAGTAGTAGAACAAATAATTGCCAAAAAATCTACAGGTTAGCTCTGGTACGGTGGGAAGACTGCATGATATGAACTCTATGTGTAACAAAGATATATATGATACCACAGAGGACTTCTTAATTACCCGTCTTTTAGGGTAAAAACTTCACAAAAACTCTGTTGGCTCTACTGGGCACTACAGGAAGGACCTATCCAGTACTTTACTTTACCCTGACAAAGTCCCTGTGTTTAAAATCATTTTGTAATGCAACATTTGGGCTACTTACACTTCTGGAAGCAACATGCCACTTTCTTCTAATCACCTGTTCAGGTCAGAGAGCTGTAGCAGGGTATCTAAACTGTCATTAATGCATAAACTGATATTAATCTAATTATCCTAAGTATTTAGAAACTGGCACACTCCCAGATGTGCCAGGTGGTCACAGTTACAATTTTACTACATTCCAGTGGGTGATGTCGGTTTTCTCCAAACCTTGGACAGATATTCCTTCAATCACATTCATTGCAGGCCAATTACATGCTGTAGGGGGCAGGCACTACGGCCTTGGAATAAACTAAAATACATGAGCTAATTGGAACAATAAGAGACATAATAGGAGCCAAGTGAAATTATCATTTCAATAAAGACATGCTTTCAGCTATATTTGTTTTCCATTTAATTCAGAAAGCTTTCCATATCTGACAAACTTTCCAGTGAAGCTGGTAGCATCTATGCTAATCTCTGTAAGGGATTATTTACTAATGCATGGGCTTTGAGCAACTCCACGTCAAAATACCTTAACTGTTCCTGTAAGGCTATGTCCACAAGAGGGCAGGTGTTATTAAAAATTTTGAGAGTTTTCTTGAGGTAAAGTTTTTGTTAAAGTTTTTCATCCAGCTGAAAACTCAAAAGCCTTAATGTATTGTTAAATTCTATCAAGAGAATAAAAAATGTCCCAGACATGCTGGACCTTTCTCATTAATCTTGTGCAAAAACTGCAGTTTTCAAACTTATTGGTCAGACTGGTGTTACAGATTTATATGATGATGTAAAGTGGTGCTGTCAAGCGTTCTTTGTGACTGTATCTATGTTCAGACTTTAATTGGAAATGAATGTGGGTGATATGTTTCAAATGCTATGATAAAAAAAAAAAAACATTATTGTTTGCAGTTGCCTGTTCAAATATCTGTTCTAACTGTGTCCACCAAGACACAGGTAGCATGGTTTGACAGTTAATACAGGGACTCCATGACAGCTACACCAGGTCCTGAACAAAATGTCGGTGGATTTGGTTTGTATCGTTGCAGCATTTATTGCAGAAACATTGTGAGAGAGCAGCTATGAGTATATGTGTAGGTGTGTGAATAGTCCTGTAACAACACAGAAACCAGCAAAGGTTTACAACCATCCATTACAAAAAACTCTCATGTAAACAGAAAGAACAGACAGTAATGTCACACTTAGGTAAAACATGCACACAAAGCAAAATCTCAAGCCTGTTTTTCCTTCACACACAGAGTTTCTAAATATATTACTTAGATTGGAGATTTTGCATTTTCAGTTTCCTAAAATGTTGTATTTGTAAGCCATAATGCAAAGTAAAAGCTTCCCTTTTCAAACCAGTGTCGATGTCTGAGAATAGATCTCTTTTCATTGTTTGCTGTTGGCTTAGTCTTTGAAGTCATGTCACCATTAACTGTGAGGTTGAGGATTCCTGCTGTGTCAGTGGCTTGGATTAATGAGTAAGAAAGTGTGTAGATGTATTACCTGATCCTAATGTATAACTTAAACAGAAGTATTATTTTTGTGTTTTGAGTTGTCAGAAAAATGGGGAGAAAAAACTGTGAGCCCACATTAACTATCCATTTACGCAAAGAGCTTTAAAAGTTAAAGCCAAATTTAAAGGTTAAAAGTTGATGAATAATTGAGTGATGATGAAATGAGCTGAAATTCAAGTTCAAGCAAGTACAAATGTTTCGTATGCTAATGTACTAACATCCAAATTTCTATGTTGCATGGACATGTAAAACTGAGCTTTAGAGAGCTTCCTGCTCTTCAGTTTAAAGCGCTCACTTTTGATGCAGTTACATTTAGGCTAAACCGAAAAGTTACAACAGACACACAGTGAACTTAGGAATACTTTCAATTCAATGAAGATTTGAGAGGGGTCTGGCTGCAGACCGGCACTGAGAAGACCCAGCGTTGCAGACCTGCACTGAGAGGACCCCCTGCACTGAGAGGACCCGACGTCACGTTTTTTTTCCTCACATCACATGCTCCAGTGTGTTTTTTTCCCGTGAAGAGAGAAGCTGAGTTATAGTCGAGTGACTACTTTTCGTCTTTTTCGAAGAAACAGGAACAGTCTTTAATCCATTACAAATGTTGTCTTTTCCATTATATACTGCTCTGTGTCATAATATTTATTGGAAAGAAATGACTTTTGCACTTTTGAGTGTTTTTCGCGCTGCAATCCAATCCAAAAGTTAGCCTAGTTAGCGCTAGCCTAACGGATTGGACATGGATGTTTTATTTAGATATATCTATGAGATAAGCTTGACATGACAGGCTGTCACTGCCTGTGGCATTTAAACATGTATGAAAACACCCAAAGTGATCACTGTAAGCAGACTGCTTAAGTATTAAAAGCAAATTAAGCGCTGTTATCGTAGTTAGGGTAGCAGTGGCTAGGGCTAACAAGGTTAACTTTAGGATTAGACATGGATGTATTATTTAGATATATGTATGAAATAAGTTTGACATGAGAGGGCTTTCACTGTCGTTGGCATTTAAACGTTCTTCCCAGTGTAATGGCTTTTATTTCTGAAAGGTTTTGAATAAACTTTTGACGAAAATACGTGCTTCCAGTATATTCGCTTTTATTTTGAAAGACTTCAAATCAGCTTCCGGTCCTGTCAGTGCAGGTCTGCAGCCAGCGCATGTGAGAAAAAAAACGTGACGTCGGGTCCTCTCAGTGCAGGGGGTCCTCTCAGTGCAGGTCTGCAAAGCTGGGTCCTGTCAGTGCAGGTCTGCAGCCAGACTGTCTTGGAAGATTTAGGAGTTCTGATCATATGTTTACATTCATAATGTCTCCATATCTTTTTTAGGCTGAAGAAGTTGCTCATTCCAAAAGAACTTGGGTTGTGAAACATACATTGCAGTTGATTTGAAAGCTGGAGAGGTGCCAGCTGACTTCCCGGACACTGCCAAAGTGTCCATGAGCAAGACGTCAAACCCTCCTTTCCAGGAGCGGCAAACCATCACTCTGACATCTCTATGATCGTAGGACCTGTGATCTGTGCATTTCTATTTCAGCTTATGTGTTTAATATGTCTGAACAACAGAGTGTAAATAAAGGACTAATTTTTCCCAAAAAGGATTGAAAAAAATGTGTTTTCTTTTTCCTCTGAAGCTGTCCCATAAATGTATGCATGGATTCAGTGATTTAAATGTAAATGAACTGCTCAGTCAGCCCACGCTAAGTGTCACACTACAACATATGTCACTTTCTGTTTTCATTACTGAGAGCTTGTAAACTGTCTTGGGTTTATCATTTTGTCAATTTGTTGTGATTTCTTATAGTATGAACTGAAATCAGAAATTTCTGTTTACGTCCTGATGTCCACAGGGATGAAAATGGATTTTTCTGCTCATCACATGATGGAAACAGAACATGATTAACAGTTACTTACAGAATCTTGATAATAACTAATACGTACTGAAATCATATTCAAAGAAGGGTTAACTACTCCTAAATCTGCACTGCTATGGACACACACTCTCAAATATGACAAAACAACAATCAAATGATTGTTGTTTCTTTTGAATAATGTCTTATTTTTCGACCTCTCCATTAAAAACAATCGGTAGCACTTCATTATAATGACCCGTTATAAAACATTTATAACCTATTAATAGATATTAACAGATAATTAACTAATCATGAACAAACCATTTATAGGCTTTTGTAAGTAATTAATTAATCATTTGTAAACTATTATAAAATCATTTATAACTTAAGTTAAAAAACATTTATAAGTTATTAATAGATATTGAACTAATCATGAATAAACCATTTGTAAATTTAAGTAAATAATAACTCAACATTTACATCTAATGTTGCAATACAATTATAAATGATTTATACATTATTAAAAAGCTTCTTCATCATTGTTTGTGCGTAATACATTCATCATCAACTACTGTTATTTTTATGTGTAGGAAATGTTTTGAGAGATCCAAGAAACTGTTCTTGATTAACTTCATCTATTGTGTATTTAGGGTTAAGAAATAATGTGTTATAAGTCAGTATAAATCACATCTTAAGTCTGTGTTGCAGCTCAAACATTAATGGAAAAACATCACAAACATACTGTTTATTATATTACCATTGCATAGGCCTACATTTTCAACTAATTAGTGGATAATTTGAAAATGTGCTACTTTAACATTCATGAGTTATCTGTAAATATTTTTCTTATATGATCAGCTTTATAAGTAGGATATTAGTGAAATACTGCAAATGTGTTTAAACTCCTAATCCGCCACTTATAAATCTTATAAATGATAGATGAAGTTAATCAAAGAACAGTTTCTTGGATCTCTCAAAACATTTCCTTCACATAAAAATAACAGAAGTTGATGATGAATTTTTTGTGCCCTGATCTAAAGTGACAACTAATCAGTCTTAACAAATGTTTATTCATGCTTATAAATGATTTGTGGGCTTTTTACTCACCCCGTATAGACAAACTGGCTTAAGTAAATAAAGACAGAGCCAATTCTATCTTGTTTAAAACATCATTTGTTAAACAGTCATACATCATCTATGAATCATTTGTAGATGGGATTATGTGCCCTGATCTAAAGTGAAAACTGTTCAGTATTAACAAATGTGTATTCATGCTTATAAATGATAGATGAAGTTAATCAAGAACAGTTTCTTGGATCTCTCAAAACATTTCCTACACATAAAAATAACAGTAGTTGATGATGAATGTATTACGTACAAACAATGATGAAGAAGCTTTTTTAATAATGTATAAATCATTTATAATTGTATTGCAACATTAGATGTAAATGTTGAATTATTATTTACTTAAATTTACAAATGGTGTATTCATGATTAGTTCAATATCTATTAATAGGTTATAAATGTCTTTTAACTTAAGTTATAAATGATTTTATAATAGTTTACAAATGATTTATAAATTACTTACAAAAGCCTATAAATGGTTTGTTCATGATTAGTTAATTATCTGTTAATATCTATTAATAGGTTATAAATGTTTTATAACGGGTCATTATAATGAAGTGCTACCAAATAATCTTTGGGCTGTTTTGTATTTTATGTGGAGCTGTCAGTTCATAATATAATTCAATGCCTCTAAAAGATAAGAGTTGAAACTTCTGATACATGTCATTAATCAAGTATTTCACTCATGCAACTAAACTACTGTTGAATAAATGCAACCAAAAACAGATTAAAACTCTTTATATTCAATCAAACAATCTGCTGATGAACTAAGTTCTCTGCAAACATACACACTCGTGAGAAGAGACGAGAAAGAGGGGACAGCTATTGTGTGTGGGACATGAGAGGAGATGTAAGGAAGCCAAAGTGAGAAACAAAGAGGGAAAAATCTAGTATAAAGTTAGATTATGCTTACATTAAAAGTATGCATTGCTTTTTTGATGTTTGATACAAAAATCATGCAGCAACAATACACAAAAAAACTTCTGAGGTTGTGACTGTTACTGTAGCACTATTGACTATGACTAATATGTCTATAGTTATCACTTTTAACCTCCTTCATTTTTTGTGCTTGTTTACTTCAAGTGAGTTAATTTTGGGGAAGACATAAGAGTGGAAACATCTATATCTGATCATTAACGATTTTCTGTGACCAGCAATTATAACATTAAGGGCCCGATCTACTAAACGTTTGCACAGATAAAAACATGTGCAAACCTAATAGTGTGCGCAAAGCTAATCTACTAACTGGGGGCACTGAGGATAGCGTCCGTCGATTAGCAAAATAGCAGGCGCAATCTGTTTGGCGTGTTTGCCCTCATAAATATGCAGAATATATGCAGATCATCAGAACATGCAAAATACCGAGAGGAGGAGATGCAAATGTGATCATTTAGCACCTGCAATGTGATTTATCAAGTCTCGCAACTGATTGCGCACAGTGTTTTTGCGTCTAAATTTAGTACATTTGAAAAACAGGCACAAAAAAGGCATAGTGTTATGAACGGGAGGCTGCGATCATGGTGGCAAACAGGGGTCCCATTAACCAAATGTTTTCCATCACTGACTGATTTTTGATGAAAAACAGACAGACTTGGAGGCTGTCTGTCATTATAAAAGAGTGGAAGGCACATTCCGTGAAGGCCCATTCATAAAGTTAGCCCTGTTTTGCGCTCTACATCCCGGTATAGGTCATTTAACCTGTGTAAAAAATTAACCTTCATTGTCATAATCAATCTGTTTGTCACTCAGAGCTGACTGCATCACACTCTCCACACACTGACAGCTTCTAAATTCACTGTGGAGAGTGTGAAACTGTCAGTGGTGGGGTTAGGAGAGGACGGGATATTTTGTTGTTTTATTTTATTTTCATGACCCAGGACTGGGATAGTACTGTATAAGGTTTGGTAGACACTGAGCAGCAGTGAAAAAAAGACTGATTTCAAACTCTAACATGGACATGTGAGTCTAATACACTTACTGTGCATGCACTCACACTGTCTGCTCAGGTAAAGTATTTGATTGGCAAAGTAGCACATGTGTGAGAATTTTGTATAAATTAATGGGTCTGTAACTGTCCTGTCTGTAAAAATTTCAACCTCTAAGGCAAGAAAAACTGTACTGTTTAAGGTAGATTACTTCACAGAAGCATGAAGGGCTTCCCTGTTTAAAATAAAACCACTTGTCAGAACAGGCTTGGATCAGAGGCTGTCAACTATTTGGTTATGTCTGACTTTACACTAAGGTCTCACCTCATGAACAAGGGCTATTGTCCTTCAAGCAGTCAACTTGGTTTCATGTTTGACCTGCAGCTGCTTTGGGACAGTGTAATTAACACTGGTTTCATTCACTACTTACTGTCATTTTAAATAGGGGCACAAAGAGTTCAGCAATAAATGCTTTAGAAAATGAATGGAAAGTTAAGAATTCTTTCAAAAACAGGGAGCAACTTCTCATTTAGTTTGTAGAGATAAAAACCTTCCAAGAAAGTGGTGCTTGAAAATAATGGAAATAATATTGCAGTATTTTCCTCGCTGTCCATATCTATAATTTTATATTCTCTAACTAAAGTTACAGCAGATACATGAAGCGTATTCAAGCACATCTACCAATTTTTTTATTCTCAAATTATCCTCTTTTCATCACACTGCACAGACAGTCACACCCACACATGGAGGAGAAGATATTTCACCTGTTAACAGAGTAGATCTCTGCTCAATAACATTTCTGAAGATGTTTAAAGTCATAATTAGGCTACCAGGCTGGAGATGTGTTTTTAGCCCCTTATTGCCCTGCTATAGGTTTGTCTTAATAAGATTAACTTACCATCCATTAACCTGATATAATGAACTAACTGAATTCTCAGAAAGAAACTGACTGATTGAGCAGTGCCTTTGTGAGGTACTGTATTTTGTCCCTTATACCTTATAAATCACCATCACAGTATTTTCTCTTTCTCCCTCTCAGTGGTTAGTCTGTATATCATATTTCATTTCATGCTTATCTAATAAAGGGACAGTGACATCTGGCTGTGTAGATGTCTCCTCAGTACATCCAGTCATGAAAAGAAAAGGGCTGTGTCCCTTCAGTCGGTCATATTCTATTAATGTGAATATCCATCATCTGACAAACGGCAAACTTTTACTCAAGCTAGCAGAAACAAGCCTTCAAACAGGAGAGCTCAAAGCAAAAGGAGAAACATCTGCATGCTCAGCAGGATTGTGCACACAAAGGCACAGAGAAGAGGAATGTCGCACACAACTGTTGGGAGAGCACTTGGAAATGAACTATGTGTGTGCAAGTGCTTGATTTGCAGTGTTGGGCACGTTACTTTAAAAAAGTAATTAGTCATAGTTAGTAGTTACTTTCCCAAAAAGTAACCGAATTACAAACAGAATTACTCCTTCATAAATTTAATTAGTGACCATGGAAGGTAATTGGTGCGTGACTTTTTTGAAAAAGTTTTACTGCTTGAACTGTGTGTCTCCGTCTCTGTGTCCTTCCTTGTTGTTACCTGCTGCAGCAGCTCTGACATCATCAGCGGAGTTCTCCGTGTTTTTGGTCTCTAGATTTTAGATTTACTTACAGCAGACAAACACTTTGCTTTGGGACATAATGTACACTTCACATGTGTGTTATTGCCTTTTATGTCTTGTACTTCCATCCTTAAAACACCAGTTTTAACTATATAGAACGCTCCGGACTCTCCGTTGCCGCAGCTTGTCCTGTTACCAGATTTTCTGATTGAAATAAGCATTTTTAAAGAGCGAAACCTACATGAAGCGTTTTTAATTTTTATCCATGTTTCATTTTAATTTCCTAAAATAAATCCTTATAGCCCAAATTAAATTAATTTCTGGGTTAGAGTGGGATAAAATTATTTTAATAACTTCTTAATTAGGTTTATATTGATGGTAGATCATGCATCAAATTCCTCCTGGGTTTGGGGGAACAACAACCCCAAAAATTAGCAACTGAACTAATGGAACAAGCCCAAAAAACTGCAACCCACAACTCCCACTGTACACATGCAAGTTACAAAAATAAGCCGAAAGTCGCTTATAATAAGTGAACCTGGCAACTCAGGCACTGAGTTTTCCCGTTTGTCTATTAGCGGTGCAGCTCCTGTCTGTGTCTGGCTGAGTGAGACAGGTCGGATAACAGCTGCTGGACATCGGTGCAAAGCAACGTGCCGCATTTCACTGACGGTAACCGTAATGGCATTATAAAGTTTGAAATAGTAATAATTTGATTACCCATTACTGGGACAAAATAACAGCGTTAGTAACGGCATTATTTCTAATGCCGTTACTCCCAACATTGTTGATTTGTGCTCAGAGATCATCTCAATCTTTGCAAACTTTTTCATTTATGCACATTTCATTGTTATTAACTAGGGGTTATGTGACTTAGGATATCCTGTGACTACCAGGTAAACACAAAATACAATATAACATACAGTCCTACTAGAAACTAACCTGCCTTCCATTTTAACCAACTAACACTCACCAGACACTTTTTGAGATACACCCACCATACTGCTTATTACACAAATAGCAAACTGAGCATCAGAAAGTATTCAAGAGACTGCTTATCTACACATAACCATCTCCATGGTTTATAGATAATGGCCTAAGTAGTCATTCTCTGTGTAAACATGCCCTGTTATTGTCAGAGGAGAATTGCTAGAGGTTCATGATGATGGAATCACAATAGTAATTCAAACAACCACTCGTCACAACCAAAGTATGTGAGGACCATTTATGAACATACAACTGAATCATGAGGCGCATGTGCTACAGAAGCAGAAGACTGCCACTTCTGTCAGCTACGAAAAGAAAAAATAGGCAATTTTTACACAGGCTCATTAAAATTGGACAATGTTGGCTAGTCTGATGAGTCTTGGTTTTTTTTTAACATGCTGGGTTTAGAGTTTAGTGTAAACAACATGACTTATTGGATCAATCCTGCCATGTATCAGCAAATTGTTTAAATCCCACAGCCTGCCAGGGTATTGTTGCCCACCATTGTAGACCCCTGTATGACCACAGTATCCATTTGACAAGCAGATCACTTCTATTGTCAAAAGTAGCTTTTCCAGTTCAGACTACTAACTAAAGACCTATCTAAATAAAAGAGAGTTAGCTTCAGCCTGCTCTATTGTAAAGTGCCTTGAGATAACTCTTGTTATTAACTGGTGCTATACAAATAAAGACTGATTGATTGATTATTGTAATTTGATGTATGTTGATAAAGACAAATTTCCCCTCTACCAAGGCAAAAAGGTCCTGGGGGAGGGTCAAGATGAAGCGTGGCTTGAAGACCATTATAAAAGATGAAAACAGTGGTTTTCGGTCTTCATTTCACGGATGCGGGGCACCAAGCATGTTGTGCAGGTCTGCTGGGAACATCTGGCAGAGTCTCCCATCAGGAAGAGTTTCAACTTCCACCTCTGGGCGAAGTTCGACCATGTGGCGGGGGAGGCAGGGGACATTGAGTCAGAGTGGGCCTAGTTCTGGGCCTCTATTGTTGAGGCGGCTGATCGAAGCTGTGGCGGCAGCACCGGAACCTGCTGGTGGACACCAGAGGTGAGGGATGCTGTCAAGCTGAAAAAGGAGTCCTATCGGGCCTTTTTGGCCAGTGGGACTCAGGAGGCAGCTGACAGGTACCAGTTGGTTAGGCATGGGAGGAGTTCGGAGAGGCCATGGAGAACGACTTCCAGACTACTTTTAAGAGATTCTGGACCACCTTCCAGCATCTCAGCAGGGGGAAGCAATGTGCTGTCAGCACTGTCTATAGTGGGGATGGCGCGCTGCTGACCTCAACTTGGGACGTGGATCAGTGGAAAGAATACTTTGAAGACCTCCTCAATCCCACCAGCAGGTGTTCCAGCGTGGAAGCAGACCAGGGGGACTCTGTGGTGGGCTCTTCTATCTCTGGATCCGAGGTTGCCGAGTTGGTCAGGGCTCCGGGGGTGGATGAGATCCACCCGGAGTTCCTCAAGGCCCTGGGTTTTGTGGGGCTGTCATGGTTGACACGACTTTGCAACATCAAGTGGACATCCCTTGGTCTCCCTTTTCAAGGAGGGGGACCGGAGGATGTGCTCCAACTACAGGAGGATCACTCCTCAGCCTCCTCAGTAAAGTCTATTCAGGGGTACTGGAGAGGGGGGCCTGCCGGATTATCGAACTTTGGCTTCAGGAGGAAAAATGTGGTTTTCGTCCTCAACACCCTCCATAGGGTGCTCGAGGGTGCATTTGGAGAAGGCATTCGACCGTGTCTCTCATGGGGTCCTGTGGGGGGTGCTCCGGGAGTATGGGGTAGCTGACGCCCTGATACGGGCAGTCCGTTCCCGTTATGACCGGTGTCAGAGCCTGGTTCGCATTGCTGGCAGTACATCTGAGTCCTTTCCAGTGAGGGTTGGACTCCGCCGGGGCTGCCCTTTGTCACCGATTATGTTCACTACTTTTATGGACAGAATTTCTAGGCTCAGCCAGGGCATTGAGGGGTTCTGGTTTGGTGACCTCAGGATTGGGTCGCTGCTTTTTGCAGATAATGTGGTCCTGTTGGCTTCATCAGACCGTGACTTGCAGCTCTCACTGGATCAGTTTGCAGCTGAGTGTGAAGTGGCTGGGATGAGAATCCGAACCTCCAAATCTGAGTCCATGGTTCTCGGGGAGGGTGGAGCACCCTCTCTGGGTCGGGGACTAGATTCTACCTCAAGTTGAGGAGTTCAAGTACCTCAGGGTCTTTTCATGAATGGAGGTATGATGTACCAGGAGATGGACAGGCAGATTGGTGTGCCGTGGGCAGTGATGCAGGCTCTGCACTGGTCTGTTGTGGTAAAAATGGAGCTGAGCTTGAAGGCAAAGCTCTCAATTTACCACTTGATCTTCCTTCCTATCCTCACATACGGTCACGAGCTGTGGGTTGTGACCGAAAAAACAAGATCACGAGTGCAAGCGGCTGAAATGATTTTCCGTCGCAGGGTGGCCGGGCTCTCCCTTAGAGATTAGTGAGAAGTTCGGTCATCCGGGATGGGCCTGGGGTAGAGCCGCTGCTCCTCCGCGTTGAGAGGAGCCAGATGAGGTGGCTCGGGCATCTGGTCAGGATGCCTCCTGGACGCCTCCCTGGTGAGGTGTTCTGGGCACATCCCATCGGTAGGCAGCCCCATGGAAGACCCAGGACACGATGGAGAGACTATTTCTCTCAGCTGGCCTAGGAAAGCTTTGGGATCCACTGGGAAGAGCTGGATGAAGTGGCAGGGGAGAGGGAGGTCTGGGTTTCCCTGCTTAGGCTGCTGCCCCTATGACCCGACCACGGATAAGCGGGAGAAGACGGATGGATGGATGGATGGATGGATGGATGGATGGATGTCTGCAGCTCGTGTGCAGCTCTTCTGTTCATTGGCGTCCTGTTTATTTTATTATCAATTTAAAAATTCTTTTAAAAATTCCTTTTGAAGTTTTAAATTGATAAGGACCAACTTATCTTGTTGAGCTTGTCCAATGCTTTACTGGAGGTAGAGCTCTCAGGCCAAAAAACCAATTGTTTTGGAAGTGCCTCGATCAATCATTTATGGTACAACTGTGTGGGACTCCGAGGGAAAACGGGTCTGAAACTGCTGCAGCAAAGCACCTTTGGGATATAGTGGGAATGGGAGACTTGCATCATGGATATGCGGCAAATCTGCATCAATTGTCACCATGCTATTATGTCATTATGGACTTAAACCTTAGTGTTTCTGGCACCTTGTTGAATTTGTACCTCTAACAAATAATGCAGCTCTAATGGGATAAGGGGGTCCAACCTAGTACTATCAAGGAGTACATTATATACTATACTTCTGTTAGTCTAAGAACCATTCTCTGCATTGAAGCTTGAAGAAAGAGTACAGTCTATGTGAACATGACTTAAAAAAACATTTTAAATGGTTAAGATTAGAATCATTCAGTGAGTTTAAAGTAGCTGCTGACAAACATGTCCCAATAAAACTTGATCACCAGATGATGCTGCTGTTCTATGTTCTAATTAATTTTTTGGCAGCAGTGCAAACCTTGTGCAGCTGGCTAAATTATATTACTCACAATTTTCTGCCAACACTTTTGAGATGAAGTCTCATATTTTCTTGTAACACACTTTGCATTCTGTGAATAAAAAGCTCCTCCAGCAGCAGAAGCTCTCATTATGAGAATCTGGAACATCTGTGCTGGCCAGGAGACTCTATGTAGGTCAGATGTGTGTTTATTTGGAGCTTTCAACAAGCTTTTTGATTTTCAGATTTCTGTCTTTGTTGATGCACCTTTGGAGCACAAACTGAGAAAACATATGAGAGGATCTTTCTAGAAATATGATCCAGAAATGTAATTACCACCCTGGAACTCTCAGAGGGCCAGCTCTGGGTTTTGTAACCCTTTTTAATGAGCAACCTTCCCAATTCTGGTAAATTTGTACATAAAAGATGAAGTCAACTACATTATTGTTGAAAATTATTGCAGGGTTTCTGTGAGCCGTGTGTCTGTGAAAAGCCTTTGCTCTATGGGAGTGTCATACTAGGTAAAATGGAAAGCTCACATTAACACTGCTGTGAAAATAAAGGAAGCCTTTGGGGAACTCAAACATATCTCAGCTTCTGTAATGGTAAATGATCAAATGAACATAACAGGGCATTTCAACTTGTTATATTTTCTTGAGTATGAAAGCTATGGTGTCTCCAGAAATATAAAATGTGTTAGCATGGGGCTAGATAAATGACAAACTACCTACTCACTTATATAGTATATTCAACTGCTCATTAAAAGGGTTTCAAGTATAACACACAAGACCTTTGTGTTTCAGTCTCCTGTTATGCTTACTCTTCATTATTAGTTTTCTTGCTGTTTTAAAATCATCATTTCAAGGAACACTGACAGCTGTGAATCTTTATTTGTTCCATTTGGTGTAATTGTTGTACTTGTATCATTTTCAACTGACTTCATAGCTACTATGACTTTATCCCCAGTGGCTTTATGCCTCTGCAGAATATGTAATTACCAAGCGGTGAAAGTGCAGTGATGGATCAAGACTGACTTGAGTATTTTTTGTTGTGGTGTGGTTTGTAGAAATCAAACAGGGAGGGGATGACTCGAGGCTCTACTAAATGCATATGGCTATGGACCATAGACCTAATAAGTGTAAGAAGTTCTTGAGATACCATGTTTATTAAAGGGATGACTACATCCTCATTCTTAAGCCATAGTGGAACTTTGTGCATATTGTAAGAGAACTTTTGCATTATCCTTTTAAAAACAGGTGACAATTGTAACATCCAACAATTTTTGACCTACGCCCTCAATAACAATCAAAGCTTTATTGAGATACCTCATCCCCACTCATGTTTGAGAAAATCCCTGTAACACTGTTGTGATTTGCACTCAGAAGATTGCATAAACAAGCAAGATGTAATCATGTGGATATTGACTTTATCCTTCATTATATGACCTCCAATACCATTTCAAGTCTTCCTAAAGCCGGTGTTGACACTTGTGATAAGTTTTGTGAAATCAGATGAAATAACTTGTTGTGACATGTTCAAAAGCAAAGGATAAAAATAAGGCTCCAAGACATTGACATTTGACCAATAACCACCAAAATCTAACAATTTATCCTTTAATTTATGTGGATATTTTTTTAACGTATTAAAAATCTTGGGAGCTTTTTTTCAAAATATTGTATTCATATGAGCTCATCCATGCATATGGAAGGACAGACGATCCTAAAACAAAACATCACTGTGGCTGCCACTACAAAAACTCACCTCAGGTGTTCTTACAAAACAGAAAATGTGTTTATAAGAAACTCCAGATGGACAAACTTTAAATATGATTTCCTGTTCATTCATGCACATATCACAGCAGGAGGCTATTCCTGTTCATGTAAGGATAGGGGTCTCACGAGGAAAGATATGCTTTTAAAGAAAATGTTGAAATGGTGAACAGTAAAAAGAACAGGGGAAATAATGTTTCCCTGAAAAGTCATATTTCTGTCAACCACCTTTTTCCTGTGGTGGATTATCATGGTATTGTAAATGCCTTACGCAGCTGATGCAGATATAATGAGCAGAGAACAGTCAAAGGAGACAATTCATGCTTGTTTGATAATAATGCTAATAACAACAATAACAATAATAATAATAATAATAATAATAATAATAATAATAATAATAATACACATTTTCTTTCAAGCTATAAATAATGGTTTAAGTCTGAGTCATCCCCAATCAGTGCTCTGGCCTGAACATGCTGGATAAATAAGACATTCATCATCCTTAAAAAAAGATATCTGTTGTCATAGATGTAAGAATTGAGTTTCACATGGCTGTCTGAGTATGAGGAAGTCAAATATCCAGCTAATTAGCTAATGCAAAAATACTTCAGAATATTAGCTGTCATCCATTTAGAGGTGGATTGTGGTGTTTTAATGTTGTGAATTTTGTTCCAGGAGTGTGCTCGCTGCAGAGCTGCCTAGTTTATCACTGATAAATATCAGTCCACAGGCATTAGCCAGGAGTAGCTCACATGCTTCATTAGTCTATTTATCTTCTTGTGGAGCTATTGCAGATGAAAAGGAGGCAAAATCAGCAATGGGCATACTTTAATGGCACACACTGCTCTTTTAGAGCATTTGGAGTGAATTGTTGGTGATTTCATAGAACAGTCACAAAATCACATATTATTTACCATGAAAAATAACTTACCGTAAAATACCAAATAAATGCCCCAGCCATTATTTGGTATTTTACGGTATTACTTTTCTTTAAATTATCAATACTTGCTCTTCAAAAAACATCCTCTTCAATTACTCTAAAAACAAGTATGACAACATTTTTTGCATCTGTCCCAGAAAAATGCTTCAAATAAAGATGAAACTTAGTCACTAAAAGCGAAGCTCACTTTTCATTTTTCATCTTCTCTGGTGTATCGAGTAGCCACTGACTGTTCATGTCAACATGACAGCTGCCCTTCAGTGACAAAAATGACGTAATTACTTAGTACTGCTTTGATTAGAAACTGTAGTGTTTATACATTTTCAGAAATGATTATCCCTGACTTTATTCAACAAGACCATATTTACAGTGTAGCATTTCTCGTTTTTAGTGACTTCCAAGCCCTGAAAGTCAGTCGGCCAATTCAGTTAGCTGTTTTAAAGTGCTTTTAAAGTGCAGGGCACAAAAACCATTAAACAAGGTTTTAGGAACTAAATATATCTTCATGAATAATCAATGTTACATTAAGTGTTACCTTACTGTAACACTTAAAATAAAGACTGCCACCTAAACGAGAAACGCCCTTCTCCTTAAGCATTGTATTTAAAAGTACATGAACAACATAGAAATAAATAATGGGAACATTAAATCCTTTTGCCTCAGAGAATGTTGGTAAAATGTGACATTTTCTTCTGTAGTGTGTTGTTTCATGCATTCAGGGGAGAACTGCACTGAAGGAGAGCTAACTTTGTTTGGGACAAATAAAACATGTCTTGTCCAAACCATTGTCACCACTTAACTGGTAATTTTCCAATAAATGTGGTATTTCCAGTTCAAGTGGTGACTCAGCACATCTCCTCTGACACATTTTATTTCTGTTCAGTTCAGTCTCACTTGAGTGAACATAGTTTCTGCACAGTAGTCTCTCTTTGTAGAAAGTAAAGGAGACGGTAGCAACAAAAATGTTTTAAAAGTGTTAGAAATGCCTCATATTCTGTATTTCTGCAGGGATGTAAAGGTGAGTTTTATTGTTTTCATACCTGGACCTGACAGGATGCGACAACAGCTGCCTACTACCCGAGGTCAAGGTGGTGTTGTAAACAGAAAACTAAAACACAATGAAATAAGGTTTTTACTATACCCAAATTTTAAACTCTGATACATATTCAGTAAAGAAAGTTCCTATTTCATACCTGTTTCATTACCAAAGCAAAGAATTAAGACAAATAATTCTCAAAAAAGGTTTGTCCCCTTATTTGTATGAACAATCTGAAGTGCATTTGAGATCACATTAGCAATTAATTCTTTAATTCTGTAAATAAATAAAGTTAATGTTTGACTATAATTCAGCTTTTATCTAAATATTATTCAAGAAACAAACTCAGTACAGTTGTTATAACCTCTGTTTGTGTTCAAATAAAGTAACTACAAATAAGTACAAGAACATGATAATTAAGTAAAATAATTAGGTATTTGCCATTGTAACCTGTGTTTTTTTCCTTGTGTTTTTAATCAATTTGTTCAACATCCAAGTAAGAAATCTGATTTTTGAACTGTTTTGTGAGTTTCAATATTTTGGATACTATTTTATTGAAATTCATAGTGTAAAAATCTATAGTTGAGCATTGAGGTATCAAGTTTTTTATTAATTCAACTTTTCTGTGAATACCATATGTTGTATTAAAATCTCACCGTGTTGTAGTAAATGCTTGATAATTATGTCATTGCTGCTTCCTTTCAAGTACTTACTACAGTACTATGCACTTTTAAATGTCAATATATTTTTTGTGAAGCTCAACAAAGTTTTCAATCTGCCACGATTTTCGGTGTAGCTTTTTGTTGACATGCAGCATCTCAAGTGAACAGTTTTACTTTGGAAGAAAAAAATTCAGACTGAAAAGTTTTAATTAAGTTGAATCCTTTCTGAACCCTGAAAAATCTTGAATGTTAGGGCATGTAGAGGCTCAAATCTCCAGCTGGTTGGAACAATCCACCATAATATTTAAGTGAAAAATCCTGCTGTTGGTGTTCAAGCATATCACATTTCAGAAGGTTTTCATAGTCATGTGATGAGAACATAACGTATCATTCTAAAAGTTGGCACAACACTGATGCACTAACATCACGTCCATAATGTCTCACTTTACCCTAAGTTAAAAGACATTTGATTAAAATGGTTTTTGGTGAAAAATAATTTAGTAATCCAGAACTGAAGAGGTATGACCTTCCTTATACTGTCAGTTAATTAAATCATTTATATGTTACATGTTATTTTGTGCTTCTGTGTCAAGGTCTTTGTGCCCCTCTGATTATAGGTCATTTAAAAAGGAAATTACTTTTGTTTGACCTGTTGGTAATAATATTTACACCATGTAAAGTCTAACAAATACCTCTCATAAACAGGAATAAACTTCATTTGCACTTTATCAAAAAATTTGGAATCTTTTCATGAATAAATTCACCCACTGCCATTAATATACAAATAAGTTTAATCTGAAGAGGAATTGCATTTTATCTAAAACAACAGCATTCTGAAAACAGTGCTATGAATAGCTTCCATTTCTGACACAAAACCTGAATATGATTGCTTCTCTTATACAGCTTTGGATGTTACTGTGTAACAGACCTCAGGCAGAGATGCAAAGAGAGGGGATCTACTGCAGCAGAGATGAAAACTCAGCAAGAGATTTAAGATAAAACAAAAACACAAACACATATCACGGATCAGTAACATTGTAAGGCACTATTTTTCACCAGGTAATGCTCATATTTTCACTTCTCTTTAACTTAAAGAAAAAATATCAATACAAAATACACCAAATGTCAAAACAAACCAAAAGTGCAAAATGCGCTGTAATATGTCAGCTGGTAACTTGTGAAAGACATCATAACCCTGTGATTTTTGTCATCCCTAAAAATCTTCAGAATCATGGAGCAATGTTTTAAATGCTCATAAACAGATCTTTAGATAGGACTAATTCCAGACTATTTGAAGGCACACAAAGACACTATTCAATTTCTTTTAATGCTGACTAGGGAGGCTATTATGATTAAGTGGGTGAGCGTTGACCCACCTTCTGCCCAACTGTGGAAATCTCTGGTATCCGAAGTT
The DNA here is from genome assembly GCA_036419115.1 of Scarus forsteni. NCBI lineage: Eukaryota > Metazoa > Chordata > Actinopteri > Labriformes > Labridae > Scarus > Scarus forsteni. The sequence goes on along the minus strand of JAZDUH010000536.1, from coordinate 10,738,230 downwards.
TTAACCTCAGAGCGACTGAGATACTACATTAATGGAAGAAAGCACCTTTTTATAAAAAAGTGGGAAAAAACTCTAAAATCCTTAAAAATTACAAGCACCTTGACATAAGATTAAAGGTTTGAAAGTATTTGGGATTATTTTGTTCATGTACAACATCGCTTGCCTACTCTCTAGGAGTTTTTATTTATTTATTTTTTTGGATTGTTTTATGTACACCTTGGTGGATGCTGTATGTGGTATTAACCCTCTATTGCATGAATTATTACTTAAAAATGGTAAAAAAAAAAAATGTTTTGAATGCTTTTATTACTTAAAATGGCCTAAATAATAGATAAATGAAAAAAAATTAAAGTATAAAGGGGGGGGGGGGGGGGTCGTTGATCAATTGTTGCCATATGGCAACAATATGCAATCGTGGAAAGTAGCATAAATCAACATTTTTGATCAAAAAGGCATTTTATTTAAAACAAGACTCAACATATCCATGTCATACTCGTCCAAAATGAACAAATAAACATTTATACAGTGAAAACATCGTAGAATTTCAACAGTTATCTAAAACATCTGCTACTTAAAACCCGAAACCTTGAACCTGGCTCAATAAAGTACTGTCTATCATTCTTTATTTTCATTTCCTTCAGTATTTTTTTATGTTTCATTTCATTTGATTTCAACTCATTTCAATTGATTTGATCTGATTTCATTAATTCGATCTTATTTCATTTCATGCCTTGTGAAAGTCAACAAAGCAGTTCCTCTCAACGTCTGCTAATAGAAACACAAAACTTGAACCTGTTTCAATGAAGTTCAATCTGTCATTCTTTTTTTTTCATTTCATTAAGTTGTTTTTTTCTGTTTTAATTCATTTGATTCATTTGATTTCAACTCATTTCAGTTGATTTTGATCTGTTTCCTCCTCGAGTTTGACAGTTATTTCTGCCCTGCTCTCTTTCCCTCCCCTGTAGAAGTAGCTGGGATGCATCTTGCATGGAGGAAATAGGATAATATGTTAAAGATAGCCAGCAGCATACCTTAAATTACAAAATATAAAAAATATATAATGTTATTACTTTTAAAACATAAGTAAAAGATGTAAACAGTCTCAGGATAGTTTCATGCTATGTAAATGAAGGTTGGTTGTTGTTAGGTTGTATACACTAGGAATTTTCCGTATTTGCATATTGTTGCCATATGGCAACAAGTCTGTTTTGGCATATTACAAAAAAATTATAAAAACAAAATTTAATTAAATGTAAAAAAAAAAATGAAGTTTACTTACCCCAAATCGTGATTTAAATTTTTATTTGATGAAAATACTCCAAAAATTCTAAATTAAAGACAATCTTAGAGAGCCCCAGACAGCTATGTTTGGATGTCAAATGTCCATTAGCAAAAAGGACTGGAGAATAAGATCTCCTGGTCATGCGGCCTCATAAATTCTATTTCCTTCAAACTAAAAGCCCCCTTTTCACACCTAAATGTAAAAACATACATTTTATTTCACAGCTTTTTAGAAAAATGAAGATAAAGTAATTGTTGCCATATGGCAACACTATGCAATAGAGGGTTAAGGACCAACTGAGATAATACTTTGTATTAGAATGGACCTTTTTTTTTTTACCTCTGAAAAGTACAATAAAAAGAATGTTCAAAAAACAGATCTAGAGATATTATTATACAATTTCCCCAGATACGGATAAATAATCACAAACATTAAGCAACAGTCTTTTAGCTTTGGGTAAATACTCGAATAATCAAACCACTGCTGAACAAATCTGACTAATGGTTTGTTGTGTCTGTTTGAATAAGTAATTATATCATGTGAAGAGCATGGATCAAATAAAAGAACAATGCTTCTACAAAACATGTATAGATAGTACATGCTTTGCATTTTGTCTTGCTTAAGACAAATAAATCTTGAACACAGTTCAGGTGAATTAAATGATGGACATTTTTTTAGATACACTTTTGGTCTTAAATCATAAGGGACCAAACCTGAAAAGTATGGACTCATTCTTTACAGCAAGATTATAGTCGGGATTTTTGGCCCAATTCTCCCAAATCAAAGTCCCAAACTGATGATGCTTCTGATCTGATGGTTCTAAGTTCTTAGTTGAAAGATTTACAAAAAAAATGTATTACAAAAAAAGGGAAATTGTTCATTATTATGATGAAAGTGAAGTTATTTTGTCATAGTTACAGTAATATTGTGCGGTTCTCACTCATTTTTATATGTTTGGCTGCAGTAATATCACATATTTCCACTCTCTTCAGTAAATGCAGGGTTTTCTGAGTTTTAGTTGTATACTTAAATTTTGTGTGTGTGTGTGTGTGTGTTTTAGTATGCTATTTGGGGACAGTAATCAGGATGTATGGTCTGTCTTGACCTGCTGGGTGTCACAGTGGGACAGAGTCCGTCCGTTGGGAGCCAGCTCTTTTTATGATGACCCATCTCGATAGCTAATCTGTGGTCACTGCTTATTACATTAGCTTATCACATCCCTGCCCCTTTAAACCCTACTGACAAATCACTGAGAGCAATTTGTGGCTATGTAACAACTAGAGCTGAGTTTGAAACCTCATCCTTCCAAAAAAGATGTCAGCAACTCTCCTGACTGAGCTTCTGTACCTCAACATGAGGCACATTAAGTCAGTCATGGCAGCAATAGTAAACATAAAACATAACTTTAGGAGGATGTCAGAAAGGGAGGATGAACTTGTTGATCTGTGGCAAGAACACAAGATCTATACAACATGTTCTGTGAAAACAAACCACAATCTAACTAATGAGAGGAGGACTTGGACCAAACCTGCTACTGCCACAGAAAGATCAGCAAGCTAACAGGTATCAGCTTTTTAGCTGTGGTACCTTCATGTAATATTTATTAAGCAAAACATAAACTTTAAAGGAAATAGTTCAGTATTTTTAAACAGGATTATTTAAGGCTTATCTGGACAACAAACACATGAGCCACAGGGATTTTGATCAGCTCTGCCCCTTTAAAGAGAGAAGAGATACAAATATTAGGCTACACATTGCTGCAGATGCTGCCTAGACCTCTGAGTTATTCGAAATTTTAGGTGAAAGCAAACAAAAAAAGCTGATAGTTCACTGTACTCTGTAAAATTATCGAATGCAACATAACAGACATTCAGTTATTTGTGTGTGCACGTGGGTGCTTGTTGGTGTGTCTGTGCTGCAGCCTCAATGACAGTGCCATTTCAAACCATAATGTTTTCACCACTGTGACATTTTGTCTTCACTTTGAGAGTTACGGGGCAAAATGTGGGGAGAATTGGCCACCTTTTGTTGAGGAGGTTAAGACAAAATGAGAGATAAAACAGAGGTGAGACTGGAGCACAGGGGGAGCACCTTCCTTGGTGTGTGGGGGTAACTTTGAGTGTAGGTCAAACATATGCTGTGCTTGCACCTAAAAGCCTTATCACAGTGTGAAATGAAAAGAAAAGATCACAAACTTGCATAAACAATGTGAGTGTTTAAAAGTATAATGATGACTGACCTTTGCTATGATGTAAATGTGATGTGAAAAGGACCTGGAGCACTCTTGCATGAAGATACACTAGTAATAACTTTAGATATACATTCATAGACATTCATTGGTCACTTCATTATGAACACCTGCTCAACTACATGTCAACTCATACAGATAATCAGCCAATAACATGGCAGAAACTTGACACAAGTATACATGTTCAAAATGACCTCCTGAAGTTCAAACCAAGGATCACAGTGGAGAAGAGAAGAGATTTGACTGACTGTAGTCGTTGTTGGTGCCAAATAAGTGTATCTGTGGATTTCAAGTTGATGATCTACTTGGATTTTGCTGACAACTATCTCTGGAGAATGGTCAGAGAAAAGAGAAATAATCCAGTGAGCAGCAGTTCTGGGTGAAAATGCCTTGATGACATCGGAGGTCAGAAGGGATTGCCCAAAGTGGTTCAGCATAAACAGCATAAAGCATGGATACACCCTGCCTTGAATCAACAGTTTGAGCTGAAGGCGGTCTTGAGTTCTGCAGCCACAATCAGATGTAAAGATCAGAATTTGGTGTAAACAGCATAAAGCATGGATCCACCCTGCCTTGAATCAACAGTTTGAGCTGAAGGCGGTCGGTTAACCGACCAAGCTTTTCTGGAACAGCACTGGTCACCTGAGTATTGTTGCTGAACATGTCCATCTCTTTATGACCACAGTACATCAATCTTTTTGATGACTAGTATTTGCACAAGCAACTTGGGTTAAAAAATCGGGGAGGAATGTTTCCAGCTACCTATCCTATGAAGAACCAAGGCAGTTCTGAGACCAACAGGGAGTAAACCTCATACTAACAAAGTGAACCTTTTTTGTATATTCTGTATTCTATTCTATATCTATATCTATATCTATATATTTATATATATCTATATATCTATATATATATATCTATATATATATGTATATATATATCTATATATCTATATCTATATCTATATATATATATATATATGTATATATATATATATATATGTTTATATATATATATATATATATATATATATATAGAGAGAGAGAGAGAGAGAGAGAGAGAGAGAGATTCACACTTTTGACAGTGACAGTGATTGTTACTTCTGTTATTGGTTAAAATATTACTGTTGTTTTCTTCTTTTTTCTTCTCTCTCATTTTTCCTCTGACAAACATCATTAAGCCAAAAAAACGTTTTAACAAAATTCTATTACAGGAAACACTGATTATCTGTCACTTTGGCATCATATAGCCTTTTTTTTTTCTCCCTAGTTTACTTGTTTTCCTCTTGTTTAAGTGAGTGGTTAATTTGTGTCAAAAGTGAAAAGCAGGTTAACGTCTCGATCTGTTTATGTTTGCTTGCCAGGTAAACTATTTCTTTCTCGCTCTTGTCTCTTCCATGGTATCTAATGACACATTCTTTTGTCCAGGATCCACTGTAGGCCAGCTGTGAAAACTGAGACTGCATGCTGTGATGCTGAATACCAAAAAGTCTTGGCATGTTTTTTTTTATTATTATTTATTGGAAAACTTTAATAAAAATGTGATTGCAACAAAAGAAAAAAGGCCATTTGTCAAGCACCAGATATCTAAAACTTTGTGATAACCCATATGCTTTACAAACAATGTGATATATTGTCAGTGGTGGGATTTTATATTAATTTCAGTGAAAAAAAAGGAATTATATGCATCTGAACTGGATTATACATATGAAAATCTTAGACTGTGTAATACAACATTGGCATTATGTTATGGCTATACTGGTTGGGTTTCTATTCTCTATCTGCACTAATTGACTTAACATTTACAAAAAAATTAAGGAAATCAGAACTTGTCAAATCAAAAAGCTGTGCAAAAACTGCACACTTTAACTCCCTTTTCACAAATACGTAGGTCATCATACATAGCGTAAAATACATTTTCTCAAACATTACTTCCTCGAAAACACCAATTATGTTGCTCTATACCAGTGATTCCCAACAGGGGTACGCAAAGTGATGCATACCGGTCAGGTTTCAATAGTTGTTTCAGTAGTTAAAGTCCAAACTGGTGAATGGTTATATCGATAAAGGCCTAAAGTGTGGGCAGAGAGGCTGGAGGCTGGATTCATGAGGTTTCTTGGAGAAGGAAATCTGTCCTGAATAGTGTAACATTCTGATAGCAACACATGTTCAGTCAGATATACTACATGTTAGAGCTGTGCTGAGTTTCTACTTAATAGTTTCATGTTCCTTAATAAATATGTTCTAGAAATGTAAATTTCTTCTTTCAAAAGTGAACTGGTGTTTCTCATTGACACTGCTGGTAAATAAATCTGTTTAGTGAAAAATAATTTACTTTAAGATATTTTATTTGTATGTTATACATTAAATGTAGAAGGCAGGGGTGGTGGCAGGCTTACAGACACATTTATTTTCCTAGCTGCCATAAGTGTGTGAGAGTACGGGGTACATGGCTTGAGGTCAAATCCCTGAAGGGGTACAGGCTGTGAAAAGTCTCAGATTCACTGCTCTATACAATAAGATATAACACCTGCAAGATGTCTGCATACCAGAGTGTAGAGACAAAAACATCCAGACTCAGGCCCCATCCAAACGAAGACAAAACACTGAACAATTTCAAAAACGATCGTCATAAAGAAGAAGGCATCTCAGAAAGTGTGTGCGTCTACAAGAATGCACTCGAAACGCATGAAGACGCTGTAAAACACATGCCAGACCTCTAAGGGCGCTGTAACGGAAACAAGCAGAAACAGACGGAAAAACAGTGGGCATGCGCACTTGCTGGATGCGTGTCAGTGAAGATATGAAACTATGACGTCAGCGTATCTGAAAGCTTGCAAAGAGCCAGTTAACACAGAGCTGCATATACAGCATTTCAAAATCTTTCCACTCTGAAACCTGGTTTCAAAAATGAACGTTTACAGACCCCCAAAACTCCGTCTTCGTGTGGATGATACGCAGATTTGGCAAAAAACTTGTGCGTTTAGACCTCGGTTTTTCTTCGTGTGGATGGGGCCTCAATCACCATCACACCATTGATCATATGTAGTCATTAGCTAACATATGAGCAATTTTTTTTGTTGTTTGTTTGTTTGTTTGTTTGTTTTTAAATGTGACAGAATGCTGGAATAAGCACCTACAAACAACACTGAAGAGAACAGTTCATATTTGTCCTTGCAAATAGCTTACAGAAAGACAAAAAACAGCTGAAACAGTCTTGTGAAAAGCCTGACAGCTCTTAGAATATACTGTCGCTCTGTCCAGCGGCAGACAAACGAACTCCATTATCTTGTCTTTTTTCTCCTTCCACCATCTCAAAGGCATGCGAACAGAGAAACAGATAAGGGTTTATTTATGTGCCTGTGACTTGCTCCTCATTTCCCTGCATCTCCACTGTACAGGATGAGCTGTGTCTGAGCCAATAATGCAGGAAAAAAGGTTTTTTCTTTTAGCATGACTCCTGCTGCTCATTATGTTCACACCTCATATGTAACACATCCACACGCTGTGGGCTTACACATTGAAATATACAGCTGTAATACTCTATATCTGTGGTGACACATTCTTGTTTTTGTTAGATTTAAGTGCCATGTGTTCCAACAGCCTGTACAAGTGTGCACTTGGTGGTCACTGTGCTGGTTAGTATGCTTTCTCTCTGTCCAGACCTGATGCTTTAGGTGGACTCTAAAGGGTAGATCAAGAAAACTGCCCCTTCAAGAAAAACTCAGCAAGCAAAATTATTAAATATGCATCAATATAACTTGCCGGGACTTAGATTAAGCAGCTTTCAGCCTCATGAGCCTTTCATGCTGTAAACTAGGGTTGTAAACACCTTGACATCTACACATATGGACAATCACCATCAAGTACCAAGGTCAGCTTTAGTAAGACTTTGTGCTATAGACAGAGTATATTGATATTGGTATTGGTGACAATGGGTTCAGAAATACCAGCGTATCGGATAGTGAAAAAATCCTACATCGTAAATCCCTAATTTTAAAAATTTGAATTCCATCAGAATCAGAAAAAATGTAGCCAAAGAGACTGAAGCAGCTGCTTCTTTGTTACTGTGACTTTATGTATTACTAGGTTACATTAAACAGACAATGAAAATAGAGTTACAGGAGGCAGTGGTCCTAATTAATCTTGCAGCATAAATTGCATAAATGTAATATTTAAATGATCATCCAATGCTTTTGTTTAAGTATTAAATATGAAAGTGAGCAAATGAATACAATAAATATTTTTTTGTTTGTAATATGTTTAGTTAACATTGTTAAGCAACAATCTCTGCAGAGATACCCTGGGATGGTTTTAAGTGATATGCTTACACTTTCTTTTATAACAGACAAGTCAGGTTTTAAACTCCTACCTTTTAAGTGATGTAACAGCTAAGACTGCTTGCAAATACCTGGTTGTTTATTTTAAGATGAGTAACCGTCTGTTGAAATACTTACTGACATCTTAATAAAAGAGGCCTACAATCACAGTCAAACAGTTTGTCTAAATGTAATAGACCTGCCTACCGATTGTAGCCACTGTTGCCTCTCTGAATGGTGACTGAACACATAGGCGTAAAATCTGATTATTAGTTATGGCATTTTTGTGCATTTTTGTCTGAATAGCATCACAGTAGTAGTTTGTGTATTTATTCAATTTTAAAATACCAATTTTTTTCATATATAACACAACAACTATTGGATACATCCGTGGGACACAGGTGTAGAGTACTGGCCTAAAGTATAAAAGCCTTGACATTTGATTTATTTTAGTCTTCACAATAAGCTACTTATACTGAGACAGCTGTAATTCTTCAGAAAAAACTACTTTGGCTGAGGGCTCATACAAATTGAAAGCCTACTTTGTCATTTTTATCTAGCTTTAGGATTTTTGTGGTGTTGTGTCCTCAAGTATCTTTATTACACTTGAATGTTATTAACAGAGCTCAGTTTATACTGGCACATGCACTTAGCGAGTTTAACATGTCACTTCTGCTTGAAAAACATTTCTATGATCAAGACAACAAGCCTGTGGCACCAGGACCCCCTCCCCCCCAAAAAAAGCTACACACAAATGTGACGTCCAGCCATTGTTTTTGTTGTTAGTTTTCGCTCATTGACTCATCAACAACCCCAATGCAGAGATGGAACATGAAAAATTAACTCTGAGTTGTTGACAATATTGCATAGAGCAGCGCTGAACTCACCACAGAGCTGACCAGACAACAAACTGAGAGTAAAACTGAGCTCATGTGGGGAAGAGAGCCTTGAAGTGGAGGGAGCTCTAACAGAGGGTCTCAGATAGACTGACAATACAGCACCAACAGGCCTTATAGAAGTTGAGGCAAGAGAGAGGGCCTTAATTTCATGGCGCAGTACAGAGTGGCACAGGGTGGCAGAGCCTGGCTCACCCCGCGCAGAGTTGATTTTGCTTGGCGCACCGCCGTGCACAGCCAATTTGGCAATTTGGTGGACCAGCTGCACCAAGATGGGTTTTACAGCGCACCAGGGGGAGGTGCTGACAGATTCAGGTTAGCGCAGTGACTATTTCGTGCCAAAAAAACTGTGCAGAAGATGCGCTGAAAGCTCGCCTGCTCCAACCTGGTCTATTCTCGGCGCAGGCAAAGCGCACCCCACGCAGCTCTAATTTGGTAACGTCCCGAGTCGTCTCCACCACAAATTCTTTCCAGCACACTGTGGCCACGGTGGCAGGGATCAGTCTGACCAATCAGTCGCTGCGCCTCGGCCGTAGCGCATTTAAAGGCAAGGAGAGGCATTCATTTGATTGGTGAAGGTTACACTTGGCTGTTTTAAACCCACTCAAGCCTTGTCTCCTCCCTCTCTGGCATTTGTGTGCCTCTCTGAACCATGCAGGAAACTTGCAAAGTGCGCTGGACACACTGTCAGTAAGGCGCAGGCATGGCACAGGTGTGGCACAGGGCAGGTGCGCCTGTACCTGGTCTACGAAATTAGAGCCACACCTGTAGGTAAACACCTGCCCAACAAACTTGTTCAGAATAACAGCATTGGGTTAAGTTTTATCATTACATAAAACTGAGAGAGCCTCTACTTTGAAACAACACACAGAGGTTATGCAGCGCTTGATGTTTAAGCCAAAGTCGTTTTATGAACAGAGATGGCTCCAGTGGAACTCCATCAGCAAACAGAGATTGAAACACTGGGTATCTCGAGGCACTAATGCTAGACTTTTGCTGCCAGAGTAAACTGCACTCACTTTCATTCATGAATTGAAAATCAATTTAAATTCACCATATACCAAAAATATGAAAGTGTTTACTTAGAGTGCTCAAATCAGCAGAGTAGATGAGTCATGCTGTGAGAGGAGGGAGGAAAAACAAGCTCCACATGGTGTGCTGCTGTAATCACATCTGTTTTGATAGTTGTGGGAGAATAAAATGGTGATCATACTTTAAACCTAGTAAATCAGCCAGTACTACTACACATTCAGAAATGACGTCCCATACAACACACCGATGAAACATGTCAATAGCACAACTTACTCTTAATAAACATAATTTCCTCATGGCATACATGTTGCACATTTATATTGGACATTGTTTTTACTCTTCCAGGTATAGTATTTGCTGTTTTAATGAACGAGAAAAACATTTGAAAATGGAGCATGTCTGCTACCTCTCAGGGGAGAAATATCTCATTACAACATTGGATGACCTGCGACCTGAGTTAGAGAATACAAATGTGTGTATTGGAAGTCGGAGCACAAACATGGGCTGGCACTGAATCAGCTGAAAGGATTTTGCTTTGTGAGAGAGTAATATGTAGCTGCTTGGAGTCAAAATATAAAAGCAGGTTTTATAACCAAAGAGTACAGCATAAAAGATAAAATAAGTTATTATCGTAGCAGTGTGCTATCAGCAGCTTGAGGCAGTGCCTCCAGGTTTTCTGCTCTTGATAGAAAAATGAAAGGCTTAATACACGAACAGCATGCAGCATTTTAGACGTGATTCTTGTAAGGCTTAACTCCCACAGAGCTGCTGTGACAAATTCAGAGAGTTCAAGTGCTAAAATACCAATTATTTACACAGCAGAATAAAAAACAGAGCTATAACATGTGTTACCTTAATATTTCCCTTATTTTTCAATATTCAGAAACTAAAAGCCATCACTCTGAGCAAACTCTTTCTGATAAACAAGCTCTTCTTTCAAAGCTGTAGGCACAAGATGCTGACTGAATGACTAGTTCCAGTTCATGGGTGGCCTCGTGAATGCTTTGATATAAAAGTCTTTCTTTTGGATCAGAGAATTAGCTGTATTGAATTTGTCATAGATGAATATAGTTGGCAGATAAAAAACAAAAGTGTGATTGGTGCACACAACTTCATGACATTCTTATCATTTCACTCACCCCTAGGGATGTAACGGTTACCGGTAAAATGGTAAACCGCGGTAAAATCTCCCACGGTAATCATTACCGCGTCCTATAAAAATTACCGTATTACCGTGTTTGATAACCACAATGAGTCAGAAACGCACAGTGATGCTGCTCTTTGCCTAGAAATGCCTGAATTATGAGGCTCTTCCTGGATGAAACGGCCTCATGGGATGCGCGCATGCGCCGTTTGCATTGTTTGGCCTCAGCCAAAGTTAGAGACAGCGGAGATTTCCCTCTGGAAACGGACTCTGAAGTTTGGTTAAATTTTGGATTTTACAAGGATGCCAAGGGAAACTGATAGAAGACAGTCACCCTGTCTAAACATGAAGCTGCTGCTAAAGGAAAAGACGTCTTCGGTTAAAACTGCCGTAACTCCTCGAGTAAATGAACTGACGGAGCCGTGGAGGTCGAGCGAGAGAGAGAGCGAGAGAGGGCGAAAGAGAGATAGAGCAGGAGAAAAGATTCAATGAGCCATACCTGAGTGAATTACAGGAGGTTTGTCAGTACTCTCTGTCTATATAATGTCTAGATGTTGTAAATAACAGCATTATGATCATTTTGGAGTGTATGTTGCCGTTCTTTTACCGTGTTTTCGCCGTATTTTGAAATTGATTGTCTTTTTCCGTCAAAGCTTGTGCTTTATGGATTTAATCGATCGTACTCTGGAAAAAAATATCAAGGACATCTGCCAGGGAGAGGAGAAGGAGACCAGAGGAGAGTCATGAAGGGGGCTAACAGGGACTATCGTCAGTAAAAAAAAAAAAGGCCATGACATGGCCTAATATGAGGAGCTGTAACATGGACACTAATGCTGCAGGCAAACTAAAATCTGTGAGTGCATGTAAAATAGGTTAAATGTTGTTAATTTTCAATTGTTTATAAAGACAATCCTGTTTAAAGTTAAAATCAGAGCAACCAGGTCATGATTTTTAGAACAAGACACTGTTTTAAGTGTTTATTAATAATGTCGAATACTTGCTAGAATTGTTTACATTTTTTCTCATGAAAGAAGGGTAAAAAATGTACTCAAAGGGCATTTCTTGACACATTAATTGACAAACAAGACTAAAAAGAACTATTAAACTTATAATATTAAAGGGGTTAATGATTTCAATTTTGTGTTAAAGTACATTTTAAACATTTTGAGCACACCGCAAAAATACCGTGATAATAATGATAACCGTGATAATTTTGGTCACAATAACCGTGATACAAAATTTTAATATCGTGACATCCCTACTCACCCCCCACATAAAGACAGATCTCAGCAGAGGAAACAACTGACAAAAACATAACATTCTTTACTTTGTGTATCTGCCAAGCATCCACTGATCAATAGTTCCTCACAATTTCTGGCTTTTTCTTTTACTCACTCTTCACCTTTGCCGTTTCTTTCTCTTTACCCTCAATCCCTCTAACTTTAATCGAACCTGTCCATTTTTCCTCTTCTTCTCCATTGTGGTATTTTCTGATTTTCCGTTACTCTCTACAATCTGTCCAACTGCCAGCTCTTCATTTACACCCCATTTCTACATTGTTTATTTACCTAGCTGTCGTTTTTTACAAACAGAATGAATGAACGTGATCGAAGAACAAGTTCATTCACACTCATTATAGGGGAAATTAGATCCTGGAAGTATTTTTATAAATTCAGGACAAACAAACAATGCTAACCTCTACCACGCCTTTCTTCTCTGAGGATGCTGATAACCCTGTACCTTTTCTGACTAAAAATAGTGAATCATCTTGAAGCATTGCAAGCAAAGATCTGTCCAATGATTGAGATATAATCTGATGAGGCACTAATCTGGCATCAGTGAACCTGTCCATCTGGGAAAGAGTCCATGGAAAGTGTTTGGGGAGGGCTGAACCTTTCAGCAGCATATCAGGAGGAGACTGGACGATTGCTCCGTCAATCACATTTATTACAGGTCAATCAGATAATTCAGTAGGTGGGCACTACTCAGCTACAGAGCATGAGCCAATTTTTAGAAAAACTCTCAGCATGACATGTTGGAAGTAGAGGAAGAATATCCTTTCTACAGAGGAGTTAGTAGACTTGATGTTTGTACACGCAGCTACTGAAGTTGTTACCATCCATGCTAATCGCTGTGCTTGCAGTTACTCCCTGCCCTCTTACTCATAGTTCCCGCCTCTTCCTGCTCTAGAGGACTGATGCCAAATTACAGAGACTGACTCAGGCTGATTCAGCTGCAGCGCAAGGTTAACAAACACTTTCCAAGCCCTCATCTTATTTTCTTTACAATGTCCTTTCAAAGAGCTGAATGATAAAATGTTTTTCAATCACAAATGTCAAGTGCACCGGTGGAGTCATTCTGCAGGGTGTAGGATGTCAGCCATGTGATCAAATCAGTATTCATAGAAAAAAAAAACACTTTGCATGCAGAATCTGTGAATCTCCTCAGCAAGTGATGCTCTGCATATGTTATACAGATGGGTATCGCAAGCCTGGTCTAGTTAATATTTATTCAAGTAGTTCAAGAAATCAAAAAAGTACTTTATGTGTAACCGCCTTACTTAGATACATGTGCCTATCTCAACAAAGGTGCCATGCTCAGGTGAGAGGCAGTCAGCACTAATGACAACAAAAAGTTAAGAAAGTTATCATGAGGGACAAGAGACAGAAGCAGTCCAAAGTGTAACTTACAAGATCCAAAACATGTTGAGGATTTTCTTTATCACTGCCCTGCATTTATCTTCTGCAGTGCTATATGCTTGACAGTAGAAACATTTGGATTTTAACAAGGGATTAAAAAATTGATTAATGAGCAAGAGTGATAATTAAATTGGTTTCAAAGCATTGCATCTATTAACATTCCAAGTAATATCTTACAAAGTGGAAGAGTTAAATAGTGTCTTTCAGCAAAAGTCCTTTTTTATTTGCTTTGTTAAAATGCAAACACTATGTGTTTGGAGAAACCGCAACATAGTAGCATTTGATCAGACACCTTCCATCTTTGCCAACCACAGGCACTGAAAGTCACCAGATTACACAGCATCGATTTGACCATAAAACCAGCACGATGTTTGAGGCAGACACTGCAGAAAAACACTGAAAACTGGGCTGGCCATGTCAACTAAACATCACTTGAAATACAATTAATGGTTTACGGCATAGGGTGTAAATTAAAAAATTAAAGTCACAGATATATTTGTAGAGTTTGAGCAGAAATGTGCTGGTGCGTTATACCCTCTTGCTGTGTGCATCACATTTGCCATCCGAGAACTGTGATAAAAGTACAAGGGGGGTTAGATTTACAATCAAATAAGAAATCAAAGATCCAAATGACTACTAATTAATGTTCAATGATGGTTTTAGTTGATGTATATAAAAAATCACCACATTTATCAGGTGAAAAGATGTATGTAAAAATGACAAACTACAGGCTGAACATGTAACACAGTGTTATCTTTCTCCATCATCCACCACTGGTCTCTTTCTCTAATTGTCATTCATTCTCATCCTCTACTCTGTCTCCATTCCTCATCATGTCTGCTGCCCTCCTCTCCCTGCTGTCTCTCATCTCTTGCAGGCACTGCAGTAGCTGCCTCTAAGGCAATCAAACAGTGGGAGTTTTCAACACAGCAGATGCGTTGGATGGATGGAAGGAAGAGGTTGAAGGTGAGCAGCGTGCAGGTTGAATGCTTGGAGGAAAGAGGACAACCTACACCTGTCAGCTTTAAGTCAAGAACGTGATGAAAGGCAGTTTTTTTTTTCACTGAATTTAAACTGTGGATGCTCAGTATTGTGACGATAATATCAGTATTGTCGAATAACAGGTTTAGGTCAATGATCAGAAACAGCAGAAATGGCACACCCGATAAAATTCACAGTTGATTTTTCAGCCGTGTTTGAATGGAATTCTTCTTAGAGGAAAGCATTAACTCTGTACGTGTTTTAAGTTTGACTAAAGAAACTTGTTTACATTAAAGGCTATTTACATAATTTCCTTTCTCATTTCTTAAACTTTGCAGGTGGATCTTTAGATGGGCATTCATGGCTTAACAACAGCGTGTTCATTCTGCATGAACGTGTCTGTGTTTCATTTAAAGTGCTTCGTCAGGATTGTCCCAGGGAACCACTCTGCAAAACTGTTGTTTAATGAGTACCATGAATTTAATCTGTAAGATGAAGCTTCTCAAAAATGGGTCACCTTTTCATTTAATGTTCCACTGAGTTCACTGTCTGTGTTATTGTTTTGATTTTAGCTCTTAGACGGGCAGATGAAGTGTAAATTTACTGATCAGAAATACATTTTGCACATCATGTAAATACGATCTCCTTAATGACTTTCATTTGATTAAACTGTATAGCTACATCTGAAAGTATATGTCTAAAGAAAATTTAAAAAAACTGACTTCTGTTTGGATCATATCTTGAAACAAACAGCCTGTCACATTATAGTAACACTAAAATTAAAGACTTGAAAGTGCTAAGGTTTTAATAAAATTTGTATAAAGAATATTAGCAAAAATTAAATATTGAGTACTTCGCATTCAAGCTAAGCTTGTGGATAACTTTGAACTTGTTTTTGGTACTTTGTATTTCATTTGTCACTCAACTTAAGAAGACTTTTAATTAAGGCAGAACCTCTGCCTAGAGCTGCTGTCAGAACAGTCAGTTAATCTGAGATTATTTAGTTGATTTTTCTTTGTTTTCAGTTTTGTCCTTTTTTAAGTATTTACTGCCAACAGCCTGTGGTAATTCTAAAGTTTTACTTTGGGGAACAGCAAATTGCCTCAACTTGCTGCTCTAATGGTGGTGTGACACGCATTATCACCATTATGTTCTGCGTCGTTTGACAGAGTTAATTGCTGCAGAATTATGACTCAAGTTTAGCATTCAGCCACACAAAGATGACCAGGAGTATGTGGCGGGCATAACATACATTTTTCCCTGACATAGCACCCCCCCTCAATGTTGTTATTACTGATGCCGCCTTGCTAATTAATTCCAGCCTCCAATAATACAGTATAAGTAGCAAACCATAATGCTGAAGCCGCAGGGAGCAAACAGCATAATTACACAACAACTTAATTTGCCAGAGATACATTGTAATTAACGCTACAGTGCTTGTAAACCTTCATCAAGTGCATGTTAAATGCTGGAAATGAGCTTCAGACTGCTCAAGTGCTTCACTTGACACATCAAAAGAATAAGAAGAGGGCATCTCACAAAGATAAAAGGAGGTTTGTTATGATGGGGCACACTGCAGGCTGTGTGCGAGAGGCTGGGAGAAAGCAAATAAGCACAAAAACACGTTATTCTACATTTAAAAAAAAAAAAACCCTGTGAGTACTTGTTTGTTTGTGTGAAATGTGAGAAAATTAAAATGTCTGCCTCTGTTTGCTTAGTTGGGAATGTACTTAATGTTTTAATCTTCTAAATAATCATAAATCTCAGCCTGCCTGCTGCCTGACTATATGAGAGGAGGCAGATAGGGAGAAGTCGCTGTCCGTGGTGCTGAAAAGTAAAGCTGCTTGAGTCGCGCTCCTCCTCGCGCTCACCATGGCACCCCGTCCTCCTGCCGGCTGCACGCGCTTCACTTGGCTCTATCCTCTGCGAGTGTATTGATTAATTATGATTGGGCCGGCGGGTGGCGGGCGACTCGCTTTCATCTGTTAACGCCCACCCTCGTCGTCTTCTCCCGCGGGAAAGACGTTTCAGGCATGGACAAAATGACTTCCACTGAGAGACACGTCCAACTTTTAACAGGGACAAAATGCGTGGGGGGGTTCGCGTGGTTAGTCAAGCGCGCTTATAAAAATGAGGAAGAGACGATGTTACCTGTATAGTCTGGCGGTTGTAGACTTTGACTACGTGGAAGTTAAAACTGTAAATCCCTTTGCGTGGCGCGATGAAATTACTTCTCTCTTCGTCGAAATTCCTCCCAACGTTCACAAGAACCTGGAGAAAAAAGAAAGAATAAAAGAATGAATCTGGTATGAGGAAAGAAAGACAGACAGAAAGAAAGAATGACAAGAAAGAAAGAAAGAAAGAAAGAAGGTGGCCTTTCAAAAGAAAGTGCACTCAAAAGTCAGTAATATCACACGGGTGCATAAACAGGAAAAGGCCAAACAGCGCCTTGACAGACAATGAACATCAACAGTTTAGGAATCAAGTATTTTTACTTTAAAAATAGTCTGAAATTGTATCAATAGTATAAAACATAACGCAAAAATATGTATTTCATGAATTCAAATTGATCAAGTTTTCTACATCTAATTTTGAAGGAAATGCTCTTCCTCTTTCTTCCGTCATAAATATCCCACTGCACACTTTCTGTTCAATACTGGCTCCAGATGGGCCCTTATCCCGTTTAAATTATGATTGTCGTGAGATATATGTGTCTAAGGGGCCCTTAGGGACCTGAACACATATCGTTACTGTCAGTCACAAACCCCCTACCTCTATTATGTTTTTCTTTTTTTATATATATAAAACAACGGTGATGAGTGTGTTTTAAAAACCTTCAACCAAATTGTGGTTTAAAAATAATAATTCTTAATAGCGACAATACAGTATTAATTCATTCATTGCCTTTTTTTTCTTTCCTTATAAGTTGCAATAGGACACAGGATTGTGCCCGACAGTGACCATATTCAATTTCAGTGTTGTAGTGGGATAAGTCCCCGTTTTTTTGGCTTCTCCCCTTGTCAGAACTTAGAAACTTTATGGAGAATGAAAGGGAACTTAATCAATCTTTCAAATGAATGTTTTAATTATGCATTTCTACAGCCAAATGTCTGGTTTTATGGAGGGAGGCGAACTATAGCGTGTAATTGAACGGCAGTTTGAGGGAGAATTAACCTTTAAGGGAGAGCGAGTAGGACCTCGCTCCCGTGACCTGCCGTCACTAAATTATTCGGAGAGATGTCACTTTCCTGTACTCCATGGCAGCTCTGAAAAGTTGAAATATTCAAAGGGCTTGTCTTCTAAGCTTTACTTTCTCGGCCACTTTAGCAACGCATTGCCTATAAAAAGAACCGTTAAGGAGACTGATCGTTTCCGCTCCAGTTTTAGTCTCAGAAAGGATCTGCATGCTCTCTGCTTCACTATACCGACGCAGCTGCGCCCAAGTTCAGCAGTCAGACTCCGTATCTAATATCAACCTGCATTCCCGGAGTAACCGACTGGTTATTATCCCCCAAAGACAGAGTTTACTCTTCATCTAAAAAGGTTAAGAGTGTTCTTTTTTTATGATTTTCCCTTTCAAGATACGTGCATATTCAAAAGACGCGGAGAAAAACCTTAAAACCAGTCTGAAACAGGCATTTAATGATGTGATGTTTGTTAGCTCCTCAGTCATTCAGCTCAATTTGTCCTCCCTCCAGCTTTCTGACACCTGGCACACATCACATGACCCACATTAACAATTAAAACTTCATATCAGTCAGGCAGTCAACAGCAGACTTGTATCAGCTGTTCCCGTCGGATAAACCGACAAAAAGAGTGTTAGAACTTCACTTTTCTTCGAATGCTCGTAAAAATAACTAGTAAAATAGAGCAGAACGGTGTTTCTTATCCTACCCGGTCGAAGTAGATGACCATGGTGCGGTTGCTCATCTCAGACGGCTCATGGTTGGTGTTCCGAACTGCGGAGAACGCGACTTTGGCGCTGCCTGAGCGCACCGAGATCCCGAGCGCCGTGCCCGTGGGGTCCGAGGTCGGGTTGGAGTCACACACCACCAGGCACTTCCCCTCCAGGACGATTGGCTCCGTCTCGTTCTGAGCGCGCGCCGGGCTCGCCGCGAGCCACACGGCACTCAGCAGGCAAAACGCCAACATACCGAACCAGACCGACGGATAACTTCCCTCGCCTTCACGCCCCAAAGCTCGGGTCTATTCCCCTTCAAAAAAGTACGGTGGCAAGAGTTTCCCCGTGTTCCCCCAGTGGACCTAAAGTTCGCTTTCTGAACAACAAGGTGTCGCTCCGCTAGCTGGAATAAAGTAGCCTAAAGCACTTTCTCCCTCGCGGAGGTTCTTGCAGGGGAACAGTGTGGGTTGTTATCAGGCGTCTCTTCCCGTGTCTCCGTCAGTGTCACCAGTTTTACCTGTTCTCTTCCTCTTTTCTCACTTCTCAGCAGCTTTTCGGTCACTTGGACACACGATACGCGAGATTCACGCGCGTTGCGGAGGGGCCCTGGACGAGTGACGAGGCAGCAGAACTCATAGCGCGCGGGGGGAGCTCCGTCTGCTCTCTCTCTTTCCTGGGCTTGAATTATTGATATGTGAGATATGAGAGTTTTGAACACAAAAGGCTGGAGAGGAAGGGACGCAGCGCGCGGGCGCAAGATGCTCCCGCCCCGGTCTTACTATCTTTTTTTCACACTCTTAGACCCCTCCTCCCCCTCGGTAACGGAGACCTATCATCGGATTAGCGCGTGCGCGTCTTCAATATTTTTCCAATCACTGCGAGCTGACCGCCCCGCTCCGCCCCACCACTCCAGCTTGTAGTTTACTCTCTCTCTCTCCCTCTCCCTCTCTGCCACAATGCTTTTCTGCTGTTTACGCCTTCGTCATCCTTTCTTTCTGTCTATCTATCCATCTATCTTTCTATTTAGGATGATTCTCGGGGCCCGCAATTGGGACCCTCCTAAATATGGGTTTGTTAGAATTTTTAAACACCATTGTTGCCAGAGAACTTCCCTTCTCTCTTCACATATAAAATCCCAGGGTTTTGGTTGTAACTGCAAATAAAGTGCTAAGGCATATTTTGCATGGGTTCGCCCCAAAATATATTATGAAAGCCTATAATAGCCTATAATATAATATATTGTAATATTTAAAGAAGCTCTTTTGAACTTTAATGAAAGGAAATCTGTTCCATTTATGTGTTTTGCTGTGGCAAACAGCATTTTAAGATGCAATAATTTTTAGAAATATAAATGAATACGTGAACAAATTTTCAGTGTTATTTTCAGGGTTAAAGACCAGAGAAAAATTAGGACTGATTAGAATAAAACATTAACTTTTGAAATGCTTAAAATGATCCAAAGCAGCACTATTCAAAGCCAGTGTGTCTTTAAACATATTTTTTGGAGTCTAATGATTTGTGGTTCCTTAAAAACTGCGTATTTCACATTTTTTCAAGTTTGGTTTGAGAAAGGGTGCACAGCTGTTTGGGCCCAATCCCACAACTTTTCTCAAGGTTTCAGCTTTCAGGCAGTGTCTCTGAATGGCTGACCTGTGCCTTGGCTAAGATGTAAAACAGATTTATCAGGAGAAAAAGTGCTTGACTCTGTAGCATAATGATTAAATTACAATAAGAAATAATCACAACAAACTTAATCTATGAATTTATAAAAACAGAATAAGAAAGTGCTTTACAATATTTGAACCAGGCTAAGGTAACTAAGACAGCCACATTTAAGTTATCTGCATTGCATATATATATATAAATGTAGGTTTTATTGTCACTGACTCAGGGCAGTATTATGGTGACAGGAGTAAAAATGCTTTACAGTTGACAGTCAGCCCACACGGCTGGTGTATTATTATACATTAGATGCTTGGCTTGTTGTGCAGATACATACATTTTATTAAATATCCTTCTTTTCTTTTCATTCATTTTTTTATCACTCCTAGTATCCCCTTTGCTCCATCTTACCTCCTCATTTACATGGCACCATGATCCTCTCCCCTTTCCTCTCTTCGGGACATTTTCTCTTGGTTCTTTCTCATTTCTTCTTCTTCCCCTTCCCTTCCTGTCTCTGTCTTTCTAAATTTGTCCCCTCCCCATCTTCTGCTTTTCCTGCAGCTCTCCCCCCATCTCTCCAACGCTTTTTCTCTCTGTCCCAGGGGTTTTCTTAGCCTCTAATACAAGCTGACGCTGAATGACAGGCCAAAAGGACTTCTCTCTGATGCACAATTGAAGGGACGAGACACATCTACTCCCCAGGTTTCTCTGCACGTGCTCTGCCTGTCTCACCATCAAAAATACATGTTACATACTCAACTCTCCAGCTTCCTGTGTTTCTGTAAACCACAGTGATGTTGGGATGACTGAAACTGGTCTGTATGTGAGCATGTGTGCATGTCTGTGGGTGCAGGCTCTGTTTTCAAAGGTGACACTACAGTTTAACTGAACTGACAGAGCTGCCACCACACACCTACCAGTGTCAGTGTGTCGGGGCAGATTCAGGTCCTTTAGGGTCTGTGTGTAGGTTGTAGTCCTGTGTGTTGGCTTGTGATCCCTGAGTATTCAGCAGAGATATAATAGCCAACATTTAGACCAGTAGACATGTCTTCTCTTCTAAATGCCTATCTGTCTGTCCATCAACGGGCTTGACGAACTGTCTGTGCGCTGATGCTCTCTTGCCTCAAAGTCTTCTGCTGCACAGTGCAGCTGTGACATTTAGGCAGTGAGACCACCACAGATCATCTTCAGGGTTGATACAAATTAAAAGATCAAATGAAATTCCTTAAATGTTTAACCTTGGTGATTCCCTTTTAAAAAGGCACCATCTATGTCCCGCAACTGAAAATTTACCAACCAAGAAGTTTTGCCATTGAAAAATTATGTTTTAATTTATCACCCCAATTTTTTTACATGGCCACTCTCAATAACTTCAGCTCCCACCATATGTAGAATTTTATAATTTAGTTTCAAATATGTTAACCCCTGAAATGCCAGTTTTTGGAAAGAGTGACTTTATCAAATACAAAAACCCCCCAAAAAACACAAAAAGTGAATTATTTTCAACCCTTTGCATGAAAATGTAATGTGTCTTGGCTGATTATGAACTGGCATTTTATGAATAAAGATTGATTGATTGATTGATTGATTGGTTGGTTGGTTGGTTGGTTGGTTGGTAGGTTGATTGATTGATTGATTGATTGATTGATTGATTGATTGATTGATTGATTGATTGGTTGGTTGGTTGGTTGGTTGGTTGGTAGGTTGATTGATTGATTGATTGATTGATTCAGAGTTCAGAGTTAAGAGACAAGTTTCTTTATTGCCATTGTACATGTCACAGGTACAGAGCAACAAAATTTTGCATTATGATTTCACTTATAATGAATTATCAGAATTATCCCACTCCTTGACTCCCATTCAGGTAAGGGAACACACATTGTGTCTTTCCCCTGCTCTGGCACACATCATCCTCTGCGTCATCATCTGAGCTGACTTCATCAGGGGGATTTTCCTCATCTCTCAGCCCAAGGAGGTCAAGGACTTCAGCAGGGCTGTAGCTGTGTCTGCTCATCTTGACCAGACAAAATGAAATGAGACTCCACCCGATGTACACCTATATGTGTCTGTCTGCAACAGCACCTGTGCACACAAAGGCAGACTTTTCACTGTGGGTAAAATTTTGAACTGCCACAATATGCAAGATGTTTTTATCATTGGACAGAAAGCATGTGTGAACATGAGTCTGTGAGTGGGTTCATGTTGAAGTCAGGCTTTGAGCCTGTTTGAAAAAGTGAGCATTTGTAGCTGCAATGGCAGTGTATTCAAAAACTGTGGTTTGAATGGGAGTCAGTGGGGTAAAAAATGCCCTTGGGGACTTCCATGGTGTTTTTTTAAATGTATTTTGGGCATTTTGTGCCTTTATTGATGGGAGAGAATGACAGTGGGTGGGCTTGTGAAAGGAGGTGAGAGGGTAGGGGAAGACACTAAAAACTGGCCACAGGCTGGACTTGAACCCAGGCTAGCAGAAGTATATGGGATGTGCCTGGTTGCTCACCACTCCACCAAACTAGTACCCCTATTTGATTAATAAAGTTTATTAAAGACTTATTTTTTTCCTATAATATCAAAAAGAATTCTTAAAAACACTTCCAAAGCCAATCCATGGATACAGCTTTACCAAACACACACCACAACCAAGACTGGCAGGCCAAGTTAAGGTGTGACTTACGGCCATCCAGCCCGCTTTATGGTAAATGGACAAGCTTCTATTGTGCTGTTCCAGTCATTTTGACTACTTAAAGGAGCTTTACTGCTGGTTATATCTACCTATTCAAATACATTCTCTCTCACAATGTGGTTCAGAGTTCCTGTCCAGCAGTATCAGCTAACACAAGAATGCTCTTTCATACTGGTTAACTCAAAACTGACTTGTAAATAGGTATGACAGGGGCTCACTGAGTGAATTGGGGTTAGCGCCTTGCCCAAGGACACATCCCTACGTGACAGATGAAGCTGGACTTGATCCTGCAACTCTGATTATCAACAACAAACTAAGCCAGCAACACCCATGATGGCTCATAGCACTGTCAATGAAACACCAGGATTTCTTAATAAGTACTCAAATTTAAAAAAGGTGAAAAATATCACCCAGTAGGAGTGAGATGAATTCAGGCTTATATTTCAACAGAAAAAAGTAGGAAATATGTGTTAAACTCAATTATAATCAATACACATCCATAAAAAGTCATATTAACCCCCCTCTCTCATTTGCAGCAGGCTGGAGCTTATCACAGGGCCACATAGAGACACAGACAACCATTCAGCCTCACACTCATAAGGGCAATTTGGAGTCATCAATTAATCTAATGACTATGTTTTTGGTCTGTCAGAGTGTCCAGAGAAATACAGGAAGAACATAAGAACTCCCCAAGAAAGGCCCTGCCCAACCAGGGATTGAACCAGGGATCCTTGCTGTGAGGCACATGCAGTACCTGCTGCGTCACCATACCAACTAGTTTGACATTTAGTGTTAACTTAGTGATCCAAAACAGCCCCTGGTTCTTTTTTGTGTTTGAATAGTGTTGATAGGATACAAATTTAGAAAGTGCCGCAACAGAAAATTCAGAAGTTCTTCCGGGACAAGACATTTTGTGAAAATGCTGGTAGTACAACAGTGGAATAATAACGGTTAAACTTTTACTTTGAAAACCACAAGAAACGTGCTTGTGTATTAGCATTTCAGCCTGACAGGTATAAGGGATTTATATAGCATACAAAGAGTTTCACACACATTTAATCCTCTTGGGTTTTGATGTCCAGGAATATTTCCATTCAAGCTCAGATCCACCTAAATCCAAAGGATATTGTTTACCCTATATCTCATTTCAACATGTATCAATATATACTAAAACTTGATGTATCCACAAGTCCTGGGGGACTTGAATTGAGAATATAGAGAATTAAATAGCTAATTAAATGTGAAGATATGACTTGAGAGCGACAGCATATTGTCTAAATGATGTTTGGTTGTCTTAATGGCCTAAAATGTGGAGGAAACATAAGTGTGAAATTTAAGAGAAACAAATCTCACTTTTCTATTAACAGCTCTAGTTTAGTCTTCATGCAACACTCTTTCTACACAGAAGAACAGATACAAATTTGGTATTGATGGTCCTGTTTTCTGTCTGCTGAAAAATCAAGAAGACACAGGAGCAAACAGCCAGTTGATACCATTGGAGTTAAACCGTCAAAGTACTTTTTTATATTGTGTTTTACTAAACCAAACTTGCATGCAGAAAAGCAGTTCAGTTTATTGATTGTATACAACTGATCAATTTTTCAACATATCATTTTCAATAAACATGCAAGGCCCTCTTTAGTATTACTGGAGGCTTCTGTAACTGCACATGTGTAACAATTATGATGCTCCATAAATAAAGGATTTCACCAACAAGGTAGACTGCTATGATCCCACTCCCCCTCAGACCTGCTGTACGACACCCATGCAGATACAATTCCTGCAAAATCACTGTGTTTATGTAAGGAACATGGAGCTTCTGTGTTCACCAGAGTTAATGACAAGCTGTGTGAGACTTTATTATAGCTCCTAAATTAAGACTAGTGTGTTAAGTTGTTGTAGCTGTAAACATCTGTGGGTCCATCTGTTTCCTGAACTACAAGTGCTGCCTGGGCCCCTTTGATTTCTTCAAGCCTTCTCTTAAAGCACCTTGAAAGTTGTTGAAGTTGTCACAATACTGAAACCAAGGAAAACCCAAAAGCATGGCCGGACAAGTTTAAAAAAAAAAAAAAAAACTTTAATGCAGTCAGGGTAAAAAAAAAAAAAAAAAGTGAGGTCAGAAATATAATTCACATGAGATCCGTACACAAAGAGACACAGGAGGCAAGTGCTGGAGAGTGAAGACACAAAGTATAATGACAATCTGGCAGGGAGATGTAGGGGAAGCAAGGTTTACATACATGAGGTAATCGGACACATATGACCCAGGAGGGAGGGAACACAGGAAAGGGATCAGCAAGGGAGAAGGGGAAGGGAGAGGCAGAGAGGGGAGGGCAGGAAACAGAACCTGAAACAAGAGACAAGGGGGAGACTTTAAAAAAAAAAACAGAAATAACTAGACATGACACATAAGGGAGAAATAAAAGGGAACTTAACCTGACGTCAGAAAACATCTGATGGCTGTTTTGTCTTGAAAGCCCTCTGACGAACTAAAATAGGGCTACTTTTATTGTGAAGAGTTTAAAGGGTATGTTCATCATCCAGCCTTAAAACCATTGATTATTAAGACAATGGGCCCTAATTTCCTGGCACAGTGCAGGGTTGCGCAGGGTGGTGGAGCCTGGTGCACCCCACGAAGTGGTAATATCATCCGGCGCACCGCCATGCACAGCCAATTTGCCAATTTAGTAGACTGGCTGAACTGAGATGGATGTGGCAGCGCACCAGGGGGAGGTGTGTACAGATTCAGGTTAGTGCAGTGACAATTTCGTGAAAAAAAATGCGCAGAAGGTGCGCTGAAAGCTTGTTAGCTCTATCCTGGTCTATTCTTGGCGCAGGCAAAGTGCACCCACAGTTTGCACACTTCACCAAAACCTCACAAGTAGGTATCCAGAGTGTAAGTACATGTATCATCGCATGTTGTGTGCCACACAATATAGCCTTATACCATGGGTGCAACTTTGACCTCACAGAGGAGACATTACAGGACTTAAGACGGAGAGAGGCCAAACTGCATGTGCTGTAACAGCAGGGAGAGCAGCAGAGCGCATAAGGGGAGAGAAACTTCAATACATCCAAAACTCCGCCGCACGCCTCCTCACCCGTACCCATTCTCGGGATCATATCACCCCTGTCCTTCAGAATCTTCACTGGCTCCCCATCCCATACCGCATCACATTCAAAATCCTCCTACTCACCCATAAAGCACTTCATAACCAGGCCCCTTCTTACCTTAGAGACATGCTCCACCCCTACGCCCCCTCCTGTACCCTCCGCTCCTCAGATGCAAACCTCCTGACTGTCCCTCGGACCAAGCATCGAACCTGGGGGGACAGAGCCTTCTCTGTTGCTGCCCCCTCTCTTTGGAACTCACTCCCCCAACACATCCGGGACACCACTGACCTTACCGCCTTCAAGTCTAAATTAAAAACACACCTGTTTCGCACCGCCTTTAACTTATAATTTCTCCAGTTTTATCTCATAAACAATATATACTTATTTTTATTTACTCATTTTTTAAACTGTTTTTCTGTCTTTTGTAGGTCCTCTTGTTGGCTCAGTATTTTCTTGTTGCCTTGTTTTTCTATGTATATTGTTTTTAATATGTACTTTTATCCTTCTATCCTTGTAAAGCGTCTTTGAGTTTTTTGAAAAGCGCTGTATAAATAAAATGTATTATTATTATTATTATTATTATTAGAAGTGGACCACCTGGCTGCACAGCTCTGTCCTTAAATGTGCTGATACTGTATGCCTACCGTTTGCACGTTTTGCCTAGGAACTACATAATGCAAGATCCACCACGTCTGGCCTATGTATCAGAAACACAAGAATATCAGAATGAAAATGATTTGCCTACCGTTTACTCAGTCACATTAAATATACACAAAATCATTCATGGGAAAAATAAATTATATCTAAGCATGTGTCCTTCCTCTTCCTTCTTGTGCGCTTTGGACTGCTGGTTGGAGAAGGAAGGAGAGAGCCTGAAGAGAGCCGTCCTCCCCTGGTCTGGGGATTCAGTATTTCCACCTTCTCCAGTCATGACCAGCCATGGTGGATGTTTCCACAATTGCTGTCTTCTTCTCGGCATGGAAACAAGAGGCTTAATATCCCAGAAGAGTCAGAAATAGAAATGCTTTCATTTGATGATCCATAACATCCTACAGAGCTGCACATGGAGAGTCTCACCATGATGTGGGGGTGATCCTTGGTATATTCTTTCTTTTGTGGGTGCTCCAGTAGTTCTTTTGTGAAGTTCTGGATATTTTCTCTGGTGAAAAGCACATCAAATCTCTGCTAGTAAGCCAGTGCTCGGGGATTTTGTTCACAATACAGCCCATGAAAGTGTTTGATAAGTGTAAATTATAAGCTGAGCTTACTTGAGCCTCATACACTAGAGTGACTTTCTCCCTGTTTCTCCTCTCTGTAGTTTGGTCACTGAACTATAAAACAACTTGAGGATCTCCAGTGCCAATGTGCAGTAATGTTTACTTTCTCCTCAAAATCAAAGTCAAAGTCAGCTTTATTGTCAATTTCTTCATATGCTCTGGGCATACAAAGGAATCAAAATTACGTTCCACACTATTTCGTGCAAGTGCAGCATGAGTAACAAAAAGATAATAAAAACAGTAATAAAAACAAGCATTATCTATGTGATAAGTTAAGTTTAAGCTCCCAAGAAAAAAACAGTGCACAGAACAGTACAGTCAAGCAGGATCAGTCATCAGCAGCAGCAACATAGCAGCATACATGACAGTGTGGTCCAGTGCAACATTGTGTGCAGGGCCCTACGGTCCGGGCAGATTGGGCATCTGCAGCAGCAGCCAAGCAGCAGACAGTGCATTGCATGCAGGTGCAACAAGGTGCAAATGACAGGGAAGGGGGGTGGATTCCAATGTTCTTTGGTCCGGGGGGCTCCAGAGGTGCGGGGGTCAGAGGGGTCAGTTTTTGTTTGGCCAGTTTCCTAGTTTCCTGGTGGTCTGGTGGGAGAGACTGTGGACAGAATGGAGGGGAGAGAGTTTAGCACCCTGACGACCTGGTGGATGAAGCAGTTGGTGAGTCTGGTGGTTCGGGGGCACAGGTTTTCTGTGGGTGGGTGATTGTTTGTGCTTCAAAGAAGTTGTTCAGGTCATTCAGCAGAGAGATGTTGCTCTTGCAGCTCCATGGCACTGCTTGTAGTCTGTGATGACCTGGATGCCCTGCCATAGCCTTTGTGCGCCTTTGCTGTCCTTGAAGTGGGAGGTTATTTTATGTGCATAATCCTTTTTTACTATTCTGATGCCATGTGACAGTTTGGCTCTCGCTGTTTTCAGGCCAACTTCATCCCCAGCTCTGAAGGCCTTGTCTCTGGCCCTCAGCAGCCTGTGAACATCCCCTGTCAACCATGGCTTCTGGCTAGCCCGAGTGATGATGCTCTTTTTGTGGGTCACATCATCAATACACTTGGCAATGTAAGAGGTCACAGTGTCTATGTATTCCTCAATGTCTGTATGGTCATTGTAGGTGGCAGCATGTTAAAAATGTTCCAGTATGTTGTTTCAAAGAAGTCCTGGAGTGCATCTGAGACTCCCTCTGTCCACACTCTCACCTCCTTCAGAACCGGTTTGCCGCGTTTAACTCTTTGTCTGTATGCTGGCAGTAAAAAGGCAGTTTGATGGTCCAACTGTCTTATGTGAAGAAGAGGGTCGCGAGGCTACTTTGTGTGGCGTAAACCAAGTTCAGAATGTTTTTTCCTCTTGTTGGGAAGTTCACGTTGGTGATAACGTCATCCTTATCACCTTTCACTCTTAATGCTAATTGGATGACAGCTTAAGGTGAAGCTTCAACTTCTCAGAGAAAGAGGAGAAAACCACATTTTGGTATCAATTTGCATTGTTTGCTGCTTATTGTTGTGCAAACAAAATTGTTGTGCAGCAACAATGTTGCACCAGTAACACAAATTTCATGTTTTCCCATTAATTTTCAGATAAACTTGTAAATCAGCTGTTACCTGTAAAACGGACATTAACATTGTTTGTTAGGATATGGTAATAATATTGAACAGGTTGGACCCAGAGCAGAGGCAGAACGATCAGGAAGGTGGTTAACTTTATTGTTCTCCAAAAACAGTTCAACAAACAAAACTTTCCAAAACGTGAATATATACAAGGTGAGGGCGGTGGCAGGAGCTTGCGGAGACCTAGACAAAGAGAGAGTAGGTGAGCCTTCAGGTATGGAGAGCATGAGCACAACAAAACATCAGAGTAAAAATGAGCTCCGAGTTTCAGAGACAGGGCTTAAGACCAGGTACTGGAAAACAGGGAACAGATGAGGCCCCCCGGCAGGTCTGCTCCAGGCCACTCCCAAGCCACAGCACCCAGGAGAGAGAGAGAGGAGAAAAACACGAGAGGGGAGGAGGAGAGGAGCAGAGGCAAACTGGAGCAGAAGAGTGAATCCTCACAGTGCCCCCCACACACACACACACACACACACACACACACACACACACACATGTTGAACCAACAGATTAGCAGTCTCAAGGGCAGTGGGTAGTTTGAGTAGAGGTATATGATGTATCATCTTTGAAAAACGGTCCATCACTGTCAAAATGACTGTTACCTTGGGATGGGGGGAGGCCAGTCACAAAGTCCACAGCGATGTGGGACCAGGGGCGACTTGGCACCGGTAGAGGGCACAGCGGACCAGCAGGTGGCTTGTGAGACACTTTTCCCCAGGCAAAGACTGAGCAGGCAGCCACAAACTCCCGGGTCTCTCTAGCCATACCAGGCCACCAAAATCCCTGTTGGAGGAAAGACAGTTCTGTTAGCACCGGAATGACAGGAGACCTTGGTGGCATGTCCCCACTGCAGAACCTCCGAGCGCACAGTGTCAGGGACAAACAGCCGGTTGGGTGGACCTGTTCCTGGATCAGGATGACTTCTTTGGGCGTCCTTGACCACCTGCTCGATCTCCCAACTAGCAGCTCCGAGGATGCAGGAAGGAGGCACAACGGGGAATGGTTCCTGGGATTCAGTAATGGGGGAGTACACCTGGGAGAGGGCGTCAGGCTTGATATTCTTAGAGCCAGGTCTAAAGGAGATGGAGAAGTTAAAGCGGCTCAGGAAGAGTGACCACCTAGCCTGACGAGGATTTAGCCTCTTAGTTGTACGGAGATAAGCCAGGTTTTTATGGTCAGTCCAAATAATGAATGGCTTCTCTGATCTCTCCAACCAATGTCTCCACTCTTGAAGAGCCCCCACCACCGCCAGAAGTTCCCAATTGCCCACGTCGTAGTTGCGTTCTGAGGGTGACAGGTGACGAGAAAAAAAGGCACAGAGGTGTAGTTTCAGAGTAGTGGGGTCCCATTGTGATAGGATAGCTCCAAGTCCTGACTCTGAGGCGTCAACTTCCACCACAAACTGGAGAGCAGGATTAGGGTGAAGCAGAACAGGAGCAGTAGTGAAAAGGTTCTTGAGATTCGGTAAAGCCTGCTTAACCTCCTCTGACCAGACAAAAGGAATCTTAGTGGAAGTGAGTTGGGTAAGCGGGCTAGCAACCTTGCACTCTGCAGTTCTTTGCAAGAAGTAGGGGTGGGCCAATTTGTGACTGCCTGAATCTTGTTGGGGTCGGGGCGTAGCTGACCTGCCTCAATGATGTAGCCTAGAAAACTGACAGTGTTAACCTGAAATTCACATTTCTCAGGCTTAACATAAAGGCGGTTCTCCAGGAGGCGCTGGAGAATGAGGCGGAGGTGTTGTTTGTGTTCCCCGAGACTTTTAGAAAAGATGAGTATATCATCAAGATAGATAAACACAAACGGATTCAGAACGTCCCTGAAAATGTCATTCATAAATGACTGGAAAAGCGCTGGGGCATTCATGAGGCCGAAAGGCATGACGAGGTACTCGAAGTGGCCCATAGATGTGTTAAAGGTGATTTTCCACTCGTCCCCCTGCCTAATGCAGATGAGATGGTACGCATTGCACAGATCAAGCTTGGTAAAGATCTTAGCATGGCAAAGGGGCTCAAACGAGGGATCAATGAGAGAAATGGGGGATTTGTCTTTAATGGTGATTTCGTTAAGACCGCGGAAATCCATGCAGGGACGAAGGGAAGAATCCTTCTTCTCCACGAAGAAGAATCCAGGTCCAATGGGGGAAGAGGAAGGCTGAATTAACCCGGAAGCTAAAGACTCGAAAATGTAGTCCTGCATGGCCACTTTCTCTGGTCGAGAGAGGTTGTACAAACGACTAGATGGTAAGGGGGCGCCAGGGAGCAGATTTATAGCACAATCATAGGGACAGTGAGGAGGAAGAGTCTTAGCTAGATCCTTACTAAAGACCAATGCTAGATCGTGATAGCAGGGGGGAACTAAGGTAAGATCCGGAGGCGAAGGTGTTTGATGAGGCGTAGATCTAATTGCTGCTGCTGACTGTAAACAAAAGGAGTAGCAGTGAGAACTCCAGCTGACTACTGTCGTAGTGGACCAATTGATATGGGGACTGTGGATCTTAAACCACGGGAGACCAAGAATGACTGGAGAGCTAGGTGAAGAATTGACGAAAAATTTGATGATTTCAGAGTGATTGCCTGAAAGCAGGAGAGTAAGGGG
Source organism: Scarus forsteni (assembly GCA_036419115.1). Taxonomy (NCBI): domain Eukaryota; kingdom Metazoa; phylum Chordata; class Actinopteri; order Labriformes; family Labridae; genus Scarus; species Scarus forsteni. The sequence goes on along the minus strand of JAZDUH010000536.1, from coordinate 10,706,797 downwards.
AATCGTCTCCAATATAACTGAAGTAATGACCCGCCCATCTAATGCCAAAACTTGTTTAGCCTGAGAGAGTGGTGTTATGGGGATGTTGTGAGTTTTAACAAATTATTCATCAATAAAATTATCATCAGCTCCAGAGTCTTAAAAGACGGATGTTTTAGCTGGGGTAGAGGGACAGCTAAGAGTGGCTGAAAAGGTTGACCTAAGGGAAGGGTTGGAGGATTTGAAGGTTTGACTCACCATTACGCCCTTAACTAATGGTGAGTCCTATCTTTTGGCAGAATGGGGCAGGACTGAAGGGAATGTTCAGCTTTTCCACAGTAGAGGCACAGGTTTTCAGCTTGGCGTCTCCTCTCCTTTGAGCTTAGCCGTGTTCTTCCCAACTGCATCGGTTCATCCGAGTCAGCAGAGGGAATAGGCGTCACTGGTGCAGAAGAGACTGGAGCAGGATGAGGAGAGACGACTGAGTGACCAGCAGGGGGAGTCTGACGGCGGGTCCCCACAGCCCTCTCCCTGCTCCTCTCTCTCAAGCGGTCATCTAATTTAATCGCTAAATCAAATAAATCCTGTAATGATTAAGGTTCATCCCTGGTAGCCAATTCATCCTTTAACTCTTCAGACAGCCTTTTTACAAACAATGCCTTAAGTGCACCTTGATCCCAAGCACATTTACCCGCTAAGATTTGAAAGTCCACTGTATAACTTGCTACAGATTGAGACACCTGAGATAAGGCTGTGGCATGAGCTACGAGTGTCGGAGACAGGGCTTAAGGCCAGGCACTGAAAGTGACTTGAGGCTAGACGAATCACAAATGAAGTGCAATCAGCTGGCGCCCCACAGAAGAAACTCCTGGCTTAAGTAGAAGGGTAATCAGGAGAACAGGGAACAGGTGAGGCTCCCCGGCAGGTCTGCTCCAGGCCACGCCCAAGCCACAGCACCCAGGAGAGAGAGAGGAGAAAAACACGAGAGGGGAGGAGGAGAGGAGCAGAGGCAAACTGGAGCAGAAGAGTGAATCCTCACAGTGTTAATATAATTTTACATTTGAAGTACAGATTACACTTTGAAATGACAGTTTTAAAAACAGAAAAAAAATGTTTTAAAATATATACACACCACTTGCAACATATCCCAAAACCTGTAATGACAGGAAAACATTTTGATATGGTTGTTGGTTGTTCAGTGAAAAACCTGATATGCTACATAGGTTGGGAAGTCATATAGGTGATAGTACCATAGTACCATAATTAGTGGTTTGCAACTAGTAGATTTTGTTATTTCAGAGCCTTGTTTGAATATATATTGGGGTGGGCAGGAAAAATAGAAACATCATCACTATTTCCAGGCTTAAATAAATGACCATGTTCAAAAAAAATTATTTTTGCTTCACATTAAATACACTATAAATTTATTAACAATTTACAAAATTCTAAATTAAATAATCAATGGGGTATCTTCTAACAGAGTATAGTTGATTTGGTCTTCCCAGAAGCTGTGATACTTTGTTTTGAATTGATAAAATACCTTAAAAAAAAAAAGAAAAAAAAGAACAAACAAAGAAGATTTTCAGACAAAACTATTGCCCAAAATTATTAAATGAAAGTGGAATTTCTGATTGAAGTCTGCAATTTTTTCCTCGTGTATGCCTATATTTTTATGTTCCACATGTTCTTATTGTTAAGTAGGAGCTGGATCTGCCTGGTTTAATGTCTGAAATTAGGCAGCTCTGTCTTGACATGCTCCAATCTACATTGATTATAAGTGGCCCAAAGCAGCATGCCTCATCATAGTCCGTTAGAGTAGGATCAGATCTGGACAACATTTTGTTATCAAATGCAAAAACAAACAAATAACACTGAAAACATTTCTCAGTAGAAAAGATATTTTCACTCCACAGACGACATGTTTTTACATGTTTTTTGTTTTAAAGGGACTGTGAGGAGTTTCTAAGTAATTACAAAAAAGTCTCACTTTTAGATATATGCCTGATCGAAATACACACTGTAAGATGAGTTCTATAGCAGTAAAATAGGTTATCTATAAATGCTATTCCTTAGCTTCGCGGTCGGGTCGGACAGGACTGGACTGGCCTGGATACTCAACTTCAGGAACAAGACAAGTAAAACTAGAGTAAATTTATATTATTCGGACACATCTTAGAGCACCGGGCTGTAAGTAGCGATATATAGCCGGCTACAAAACTATGATAATAAGTTTTCCAAAAATTGCTTGTTGTCACACATCAAAAACTACCGCTACGTAACTAGAAAGAGATACATTACCTCGTGGCTTTGCATCCTGTAAGTTGTTGAAAAAAGAAGTTGTAAAGCAATGCAGAGTTCTGAGGAAGGTCCGAGCTGCATTCATTAGCATCACAACAAACGCACACTTTAGTTTGGGTCACGTCTTTTGGTGCATTCCTGTTGTAGTCAGAAGTAGGAATTTTTGAGTTCTGAGTAGGAAACTGCAACTGGAATGTCCCCTGAAGTTGAAAATTTGCTACTGGGAACTCGGTGAAACCTCGCCACCCCCGAGTTGACAATGGAAGATGGATGCCCCCAGTGTGAACAGTTATTTAGCTCCTGTAATAATCCATTTATTTGCACTTCTGACTGGGGTGTGTCGCTCTAGATCAGCTGTATACATAGTATTGTTAGACTTATATTTACAAAAATGTTGCCATAGTGATAATCACATTCTTCATGTGATATTTGTGAACAACAATGCAGGGCGTGCTAACAACAGCTAACAATAGCCTGGTAGATCGGGATGTTTTTTTCCAACTTCAACTGGAACGGCGATAAGTCGGAGATGATGTCACTCCTAGTTTCGAGGTTACTGGAACGCAGCATTACGACAGTCGCCATGCGTGCTCATGTGTAGCAGAGTCTTTAATGTCGCCGGTAATAGATTCTCCTCATAGCACCTTTAGTAGCTCACATTTTGTAGCATCGTAGTGCCTTACTATTAAGTTATGGCCCTTAATAAACGTAATTGACTGAGCGATCGTCCAATCACTTGCTAGATATGATTCTGAAAAGGTTCCACCCTCCCCAAATGCGTTCTATGAGCTTTTCCCCTCATGGATTAGTTAAGTATTTTGAAGGGTCTATCTGGTGTGTCAGGTTAGCAGTTTCCTACCACAAACCAAAAAAATTTTTGTTATAGCTTTTCAACTATGCATTGCTGTTTTCCACTTTGCATAGGCTTGTTGGGGCACTACCACACTGCTTGATCAATATAATTTTGAACTACTGAAAAAGTTTTTGACACAAAAGAAATACCAATGCTTCCACAAAGCTATCAAGATGTATTGGTAAACAGTGCTAGTTGCAGCTGCGTTACTGCCCATTACAGAGTGAGGAAATTGATGGAGATATACCTCTTGCAGGTAAAAGTAAATTATATTCAAGGTTTGGAAAGACACATTATCTATGATTTTTAGGTAAACATAGAATTTGAGAGAAGTCCCACAGTTTTCTACAAAACTACACACACACATACACACACACAGGGCTTACACATAGACAGAAGCAGTCTTCCAGAGGAGAACGTGCACACACATACACCAAGAAACACACAGTGACACACATTGAGGCAGGTAAGCACAGGGGGATCAGGGTTAACCAGGCATCTGTGGGATGTGCTGTCTGCTGATCTGTGGTCATCCTCCTGAGACCCCCGCACTTTCACTGTACCGGTGTTTGTGTGTATATCTGTGTGTGTGAACATCGGGATGGGTTCATGTGAGAATGCATTCTCATTGCATCATACTGTTGCCTGAGGTACAGTATGTTTTCTTGTTTTTCTGACTGCCTTAAAGAAATTTGAACAAAAGGACAAAAAAACTGCCCTCCATGTTCCCTCTGCCCTCTTTTTGATTCATCAAGCTTCATCTCTGCTTTTTTCCTGCCTGCCTCAAACATGTCTGATAAATGAAAGATGACTGAACACAGGGAGGAAAGCAAATAGACAAATAATGCAGTCTACCATGGGGACAACTCACAGTGAGTGTTTTAGGAGCCATTCACAAAGCAGACCCTGAGGCTGTCAGCAAAACTGAGTCTAGTCCTAATTATTTTATCAACAGATCCCCAGTCTTCTCTCTACATATCCTGAATTGGCTCTCAAAATGCTTACGAATGCTCTCAGTGTTTTTGGTTTGGTTGAAAAAAACTCTGTCCCACTTTTTTTTAACACCATTCACTGGTGCCGGTGTAAAATCTGAAAGTCAAACTCGTGTGAGCACCAAGGAAATGCACCAAGACCACTTAAGAAGTTAGTTGTTAGTTTCAAAATTGTAGAAAAGGGAATTTTTAGTGACAATGACAACTGGCCTATGGACCTGCCGCTGAAGGGAAAGCTCTCTTTGGATTAAACCCACTGCTGTCTACAGTGTATGAAAAATGTTACTAAATTAAATAACAGACAGCAATTCCCATTGATGAACTTTACCTGGATATCATGGCCCCTCCAAAACCCACCACCTTATTGTGGTGGAGGGGTTTGAGTAACCCTGTGTGTCTCCCATAACAAACTGGTTATGGGGAGGGTCCAGACTAAGAGCCTGATCTAAGGTTTGCATGTGTTAAACTTGATAGCATCTACAAAGCTGATCTACTAACAGAGTGTACTAAGGATCACATCTGTCAAATGAGCAGAATAGCACACTCAATCCATTTATTGTGCTTGCCTTCATGACTATGCAGAATACATGCAGATTATAAGAGGAGAAGCAAATGTCATCATTTACCATCCACATTATGATTTATCAAACTTGAAACTGATGGCCTGAGGAAAAAGTGACAAGTTTGTCCATCAAACTGATGGACAGCAAAAAAGATTACCACAACCACTGGTCAGAATAAAATAGAGACATACTGTCTCTCCATCAATGCCAGTTTTGAGCTGTGTGCTTTTCACAGATGGCCTCCCAATCACATTTCTTCTGGCAGTGCAGGCATGTCTCTGCTGGAGTTAACCGGTGTGTTTATTTGCCTCAAACTCCCTGGCTTCAAATTTTATTTTGCATTTATGGCCACCTTGCTCTCCCAAACCCTCCAGGGTGACAGCAAGCACAAGCAAAATACTCATTTAAAGAGAGTGGTCCACGCCACTATGCAGTCATAGTAGATCACCCTCAACAAGCCCACTAATAGCACATTCAGTTGTATATGAAGGCTGGGTATTTGCACACAAATGCTGTATGTTTCCGGTAGGGAGAGTGGGGTAAAGTGAGACACTTTTTACATTTGTTCCCCTCTAAGCAAGCTAAAATGATAAATCAGTAAAATTTACACATTTCCCATTAATTCAGGATGTTTCCTTGCAATGGAATTCATCAGAAAGTATTCAGGATGAAGGGCGGTGAAAATATGATTGTTTTTAAAAAAGTGGTCTTGTGTCTCACTTTACCCCAGCAAAGGGGTAAACTGAGACAGGCCGGAGAAATCAAGGGGGTAAAGTGAACCACTTCCTTTTTCCACTCTGAAACAACCATAACAACACATTCTGTAATAGTTAGAATCCTGACAGCTAACTTAACAACCACACATTGCAGAACTAATGTTGGACTTGCAGCAGAATCATGGAGTTTGGTCAATTAAGCAATTTTTTTCTAAACACTTGAAAGTTACTCTGAACAAAATCAAATACAGGATAATATAGGTAAAAATGTTTTAATTAACATTCAAATGACAGATAGAACCTGTTAGATTAGAACACAGTGTGGGGATCAGAACACAGGACAATCAGAACCAGCTAGAACAGCCTGGGGCTCAGAACACAGGACTAGAACATAAGCCTACTGTCATACTCTGCAACTATGCCTACTCTACATGCCAGCCCTGAAGGTTACAGGGAAAGGAAGAGTTGCTCTCTCTGTGTGGTTCCTCCAGGCCTTTCAGGCTGAGGCAGCTTCTTCACCACATCCCTTTTAGGAACATGTGCAACATCATTTTCCTTTATAGCAAACTTGGGTCTCTCCCACTCTTATGTTTCAAGTGAGACACTGTCTCACTTTACCCCACATCATTTGTCTCACTTTACCCCACTGGTACAATTTTAGAAAAAGCAACCTCTCTTAGCAATTCAGGCTTATTTTCAGCCAGCATCATCACATGGTTTTAAATGCTAGTAGTTCATAAACATGTATGATATAAGTTTTTCTACCTGAATTGATTTGCTTTGGCACAACAGTTGATTAAGTTGTCAGCAAGAAAATTTACTTTTACATGCAAAAAAAATATTTTTGTGAAAAAAACATGCTTACAACAGAACCACGAGGTCCTCTCCCTCATGGCCAAGGGGAAATGGGACGAGCTTGAAAACATAATGGTCACATGACCACAAATGTGTGTTAAAAGTTATAATTTTCATTTAAAAGAACAAAAGGTTTTGATGTAGACATAGTTCAGTTTTTTCACAAATCATTTTCTGATGCTTTAGCAAAAACATGTGCATTTTAATCAGTAGCTAACAGTGAACTGAAGATGTCACTTATCAACTTACAGCTGCTGTGCATGAATACCAAACCTTCAATATAATAATGCTCAGTGTCACTGAACCATATGGTTTATCCTCATAAGGGCAGTCTCTGATATTTTAATAGCAATACCTCCTTTATTCATTTATGAAAAAAATATGCTGCCCTTAATAAATTTGTGTTAAACTCCATGCTCACTTTCATCTCTTACAGCTTGTCACTGCACACACAGACTGTAACAGACTAACAGCAATATACAGTAGAGGACGCCTGTGATGGATTCGTCCAATAAACTGTCTTCTTCTGCTGTTGTGTGCAAAGTGTATCATTTGCACTCAATAATGTTATTGATTATGTAATGATGTATAACAAACTCCCAAAGCACCTTTGCTGCTGTTAGGTCAAACATTTGGTTAAGGATGGATGAACACTGACAAGGTTTCTGTTTCATCCGTTTAAAAGACAAGAAGAGAAGATAATCAATCGGAGAAACAATGAGATAAAGAGAAGTAATAACAATCTACTGGATCTTTTTTTATTCAAATGCACATAAATGGAGGTCCTGGCTAAAAATTAATTTAGCAATATAAGAAACGAGAACTACCTCGAAGTATGCATTGACAGAAAGATAAACAACTCAATTCTATTTTTTAAGAATTCTTAACATATCAGGTCCACACACAAGGTATGAGCACGAGGCTGAAGAACATTTGACTTTGTCCCTCTAATTCATACAAGTTTGTGTCTCAGTCAAATTGGACATTAGTACATCTATTAGAGAACATCAAGGAAAGGTTTTAAGATATTGATTCACAAGCAAGTGGTGAACACAATATCCCATAACCTTTGGCCAATGACCTCCAAAATTATGTCATCTTTCATTGCAGAAGAAATCCTTTAATGCTTTTTTTAAGCTTCTGTATTCACAAGCCAGGAACAAGGAAACGCCAAGACCCTGACCTTTGACCTTTGAATTGCAAAAACACTGTTGGTTGATAGTTGAGTCAAAATGGATGTTTTTTGCAAAGTCTGAGGAAAATCTGGAAAAAATGTTGTGATACAGGCTTCACTATTTGATATTCATTAGCAGGAGGTGATAAAAAAGTTGAACTTTGTTTCATCAAATCCATTCATTTCTGGGTAAAAAACTGACTTTCGGGCAAAGTTGATGTAAATCCCTTACAGTGTCTACACCAACAACAAAAGGATGGCTTACAACGTGCTAGTCTTTTGTCCAATAACCTTAATCTACTCCCGTCATCCTTTCATCAAAGAGGCTTTTGTCTACAGAAAGTGATATTAACGTACTGCATTCAAAAGCAAAAAGATGAGGACAAAATTGTTCATCTTTTACCTTTGACTTCATAATTCCAAAATCCAATCTGTTTATCTGTGAGTAAGACTGGACATCTCAGCGAGGTGTTCGAAGAATGACTGAAAGTGTGGAAACAAGATCACACTCAAAACCAAAGAATGACCTCTGAGGCCTTGACTTGTGGACCTTTGACCACACTACACACGAAAAACAGTTGGGTTAAAAAATAACCCAATTTTAACCCAACTGCTGGTTCAGAAAAAGACGAACTCCTTTTTGGGTTATTTTAACCCAACAGGTTGGGTTCTGTTTTTTTCAACCCAATTTTTGGGTTGTATTATTTAACACAAAAGTTGGGTCATGCTAATTTTGATGTTGGGTTGTTATTGGGTTGCACAATTCAGCGCTTCCAGTAGTTTGACACGGAGGCAGATGGACCCAGAAGCGACACAGATTTTGCAGTTCACAATAACGAGCTTTATTGAACAGACACAGGAACAATTGTAGGTAGTAGTCGAACCTGCGATCCTTGGAACACGAGTCAAGAACAAAAGGCAAGGTTGGCAACCGGGGATCAGGCAGGCAGGTAGGTGCAGGACAGAAACGGGTCGGTACCTTGTAGTCAAGCCGAGGAGCAGACGATACAGGCGGAAACAGGAACTGAACAGGTCGGCAACGGGTGATCAGTCCGGATAGCAGGTCTGGAGTTCTTGGCATGAGAGCAAGATGATCTGACGCAGAGTGAGTGTGGAGCTGGTTGTGACATAGTTGGGTTAAAATAACAGCCCTATAACCCAGAAAATTGGTTACTCTTTATAAAAATAACCCAAAAATTTAACTCAACACAAGCAACACATAAATTGGGTTACCAAAATAACTCAACATTTTTTAGTGTGTAAAGAGTCTTTTCCTTTGCGATGGTGAAGATGTGTAGAAAGTTTGAAGATGATCTCTGTAAGAATTCCTTTGATCTAATTTTTACAAGATAAGTCTTGACAAGCAAGGAAAATAGTAGTAGTCATGTTCTAGAGTTTTGACCAACAACCTTCAAAATGTTATCAGTCGACTCACAAGACAAAAGTTTGGCAAAAATCCATTGAAGCATTCTTGCAATTTTGTGTTGAAAAACAAAAGCTGTTTGAGTGGCTTCATGACTTTGAACTTTAACATGTGGCTTGTTAAATATTTTTATTTCTTTTTATGTGTCATGGTGGACAATGGACAAAGTTTCCGAAATTCCTCACATTATTTCTGTCATATAAAATCAACAACAAAATTTGTTCCATGAGCAACAAGTATACATGAGTTCATCCTTGAACAGCCATTTGTGCAAGGTTTGACAGGACTGATGTCATTATTAGTTAGACAGTTATTAAGCAGAACGATTGTTTGCTAATAATCATTCTGTGGATCACCACCAAAATCTAATCATTTCTGGGTTGGATCATTCAACATCAACATCTCCTGAAAATTTCAACAAAACCAGTTCAGTACTTCTTTGCTTATCTTGCTGACAAACAGAAAAACATTAAAAAAAAAACATAAAATCATATCCTCATTGGCAGTAGTAATAATGTCTATTGCCTCACCATTAGCTGCACAGAAGCACAAATGTGTATCACTGAGCCTGAATTGTATCTTTTTGAAGTGGCCACAGCCAGAAAGGAGTCATTTGTTCCTTGAAATTTCAGCCAATAAGAATTTTGTTTCCTGGAACATCATCAATTTTGGTCCCCTTAAAAATGTTCCCATATAAACATGGACCTATCTTTGTATATTTGTGCAGCAGTGTAACATACTGGTGCATGAAGTAAATGTAAAAATGAACTGTCGTTGTGAAAACAATCTTTATTTCCTATGCTCTTCTTCAAAAGTGTTCCATATAACTTGTTTCACCCACCAGTCAGGGTAAAGAACTAATTTATCCAAGTACTTATCCAATGTGTACCAACAATATGACTTGTGCATTGCTCTGAACAAGGCTAGAGCCTCTTTGATATAAAATTATGAACAATAATATGACATGATAATAATAAATCCTGGTTAGGCTGCCTACAGTGTAATCCCTGCAACATAGAAAGCAGATGAAGAGGCATCATGCACCAGTTGTTACCAACTTTTACAGCTTACGATATGAAAACAAATGTAAATTTAAGCTTTCCTTAACAACACTTTGATTACCATTGTATTCTTGTCAAGGGTTTTTTTGTTTTGTTGAGGAAGAAAACTCACAGCAGGAACGGAAAGCCATCTGAAGACATGGATTATTAACAGTGCCACAGAATGATTTACTGTTTGACCACATTTAAAAAAAGATATCGAAGAAGCACACTGTACGTCTGCTGTTTGATTATTCATTCTATTGTTTCAACCTTAAAAGGATAAAAAAAGAAACAAGGAACACATTTAAAGCCAAATAAAAAACATATCTGACTAATTTTGGTTCATAGCAAAAGAATAAAAATAAATCACTGGTTAAGAAGGCAACAAATACATCACAAACCTTTCTCATTGTCAGTTCTTTTGCTTGTCACAGTCATAAACTGACACTTGTAACAGATTTATTTTTTCAGAGCACGATTTACACACGTACTTACAGTTAAATTCTCACAGTGCCCTCATAACAGCTGACGCCGTTGACAAACACTGTAGAAATATTGTTTGCTCCTGTTTTTATTGATGTCTCAGCATTGTAATGTTCTGATGCAGCAGGCTGTCTTTAATCTGATAGATTATTTAATATATAGTTGTCTTGGCATAACATTAATTAACATACACTCTGGCTATTTATAGGGATATTTTTGAAGCCGGGTGCCATTAAGTGAATTATGGTCTGTCACTGCATCCAGCACTTCTGTTGAAATAATCAAATCAGATATGTAAAGTGAAGCCTGTAATCTCATTTTCTAAACCTGATTACATTTTGTTGACAGGACATTGGGGGCTTTGATGGTTGCCGGGTGTGACAGTCTGGTGTGCTGCAAGGTTGTCACGTCCTATATAAGAAAAAGGTATACTTTACAATCGAGCATCCAGGATTATATAAGAATAAAATTATCTGCAGGTGTTGAGTGGAGTCTTCTAGAACAGGGGAGATCAGGCAGGACAGAAAGACAAAAAAAGTTCAGATGGGCTGCACATAAATAGTCATATGGGTTGTAAATAAATTAATATAATATTTAATCTCACAGTAAAGGCTTTTTCTTATCATTAACACAGTTTACACTTCAATGCAACTTAAAAAGCAATATCAATACAGCAATATTCACACTATGTAACATCTCTGATGCTATTTATGGTCATCTGACATTCATTTTACAAACATTTTTATTGTTCTTTCAAAGTGAAACTGTAGATGAATCGCTCACCCTTCAAATCTCCCTAATTTCAGCCTCAGCAGGCAGTTGTTTAATAAAAAGGATTTTACAAGTCTTCATAAACTACCCACACAGGTGTTGATCAACACAGCAGGTCTAAAAGGGAGTGATTTTTGGTGGCACAGATGTCCCACACAGGTTCTCATCTTCCTCCTCAGCATGGTGAGAAACCTTGAGGGTTTTTTTGTCCAAATGTTTACGAAAATTCTCAGATTGTAATCTAAACCTCCAGCCTCCTTATTATTTTACTTTCGTTTAATTATTTGTTGTGAATTATTTGTTTAATGTTATTAAGCAGACATGTTTTTTGGTCAAATTAATTTGCTCCCATGTTTATACTGAAGCCAAAGGCTGTCCCCTCACAGGGCAGAAACAGAGAGCACAATAAGGCCTAACATCCAAGAGGCACCAGAAAGCTTCAACCATGAGTACACACTGTACTCACTTCTGCTGTAGAAATGGCTAAAAATCAAGTCTTGGTATGTTTTTTTTTTCTTAAAATGTAAATTTGTACTGTGTACTGTACTTTGTACACATCCACACAGTTTGGCTTCTGAGCGTACTTTGCGCCTCTGATTGCAAACAGCAGCATGGCATATAGGTGGCTTTGTCCCTGCAAACTTCGAGGAGATTGACGTCTCCTTTACATTAAGCACCAAAAACAACAGCACAAGAACTATATGCAGTAACAGCAAGGCACAAACTTGTAGCTATAACGAGTAGTTCATGTCAGCTGAAGTGCTTTAACAGGTAAAAAAAAACATGTCTTTAGCTCAACATAAAGCCCACTGTGATCTACCACTGAGGCCTCTGAATTACTATTGTCGGAATGAGACACAGACGTCAAGTGTATAAATGTCAAAGTATTAATTGTGCCCCTTAAGAAAAAAACTTCAGATTATTTATTATGAACACAAAGTGGTTCAAAGGACCATATGTCCATCGGTTTAGTTTTTTGTGTCTTTTTTTGTTATTGTACATCCCTTTTGTTTGTTTCTTTTTTTTTTGTTTTGTTTTATTTTCTTGTAATTGAAACAGTCAAAACAAATGCAGAAAATACATCTCAAAAGACCAAAAAGTGGTCAGGGGGGTCAAAGGAGTTTTTATCAGACTGAATATAGACAAATTATTCAGGTCTACCTAAAAATAGTGGAATGGTCGCAGAGACAAATACAGTGGTTATATTACTGTCATCCCTGATGTCATCTACTAGTGCAAGGATCATGCCCTGGAAACCACAATCTGCAAATGATTTCATTATCACTTAAGACAAAAAGTGAAACTCTCCTCTGATGAATCCTTTTTTGAAATTAGAAGTTGCGTAGATTTAAAGAGACTGTGAGGAGTTTCTAAGTAATTACAAAAAAGTCTCACTTTTAGATATATGTCTGATCGAAATACACACTTTAAGACGAGTTTTATAGCATCAAAATAGGTTATCTATAAATGCTATTCTTTAGCTTCGCGGTCAGGTCGGACAGGGCTGGACTGGCCTGGATACTCAACTTCAGGAACAAGACAATTAAAACTAGAGCAAATTTATGTAGCAAGATGAAACTTGAAAAAAACTGTAGGAACAGGAAAGGTCTTCAAAACACTTCAGTCCTCCCTGCCTGTGCCCTCCTGGACCATGGTCGTCAATCTCCTAGAGACATGTGGCGCCATCAAGTCTGTCTTTAATTCCTGCAAAGTATCACGAACAGACATCGGTGTGGATGCGAGAGATTTGTTTACCACTCTTGAACTTTCTTCCTAAACAGCGATTGGCTGAGACTTAATGGTATGTCCGAGGACAGTTCCTTCCCAAGTCATAAATAATTCTTAGGTGGCACCTAAGTTAACCCTTGACCTCCCCGGCCACTCAGACCCCTCATCGGCTCCAGATGTGGTCTCTGTCCACACAGAAAACCCACAAACCTTTTAAACTCTTTAAATGAAACAATGGACACATCTAACAATGTGATATTTTATCCTGTCATGACAAATGCTTTCTTATGATGTGACTTTTGTGTTTTTAGCTCTAAAAATGCCATATTTATGAAAAAGTTGGACTATTTGTGAAAGCTTCTGACAAACTTATGGCACCTCTCAGTGGACTCTCTCCCCTCCAGGAATGTGCTCTGCATCCAATGTACTCTGCATTATTTCATTTCACACTGTTTTATTGAAGAATGCTTATAATAGGATTTCTACACCTTAAGTTTTGGTAGCATACCATCCCAAAGGCATGTTAACTAATACGTCTTAAGTTAACCACATCTATTTTGTTTAATTGACTGTTTAATAAGATTTGAATTATTTCTTATAATTTAGATATATAGTATTTGGTGTCAAATGATGATCACCATGAGATTTCCTATCCAGTTGGAGTGCTTATATTGGATGTTTAATCAAATTACAACTTAATTTTGGCCAAATATAAGTTGATAAAATTTGGTTACTCATCTAAAGGCCCTTTCCTCTGCGAGTAGCTTAAAACCAGAGAGACACATGCTCTCTCTCTCTCTCTCTCTTCTTCCTCCTATTCTTCTCATCACTTCTTTGACTTTTACGTCTATTTGTCTAAGTTTTTGTGACATGCCTCATTTTCTTTATCAGCCAGTAAGCTATAAGACTTCAAAGATTTGCTTCATAGTAAATGGACTTTTGTTATTAATTTCAGAATAGCATTCATCCAGCCAACTAATTATTAATTTTTGGAATTAGTTACAAATCAATTTTTCTTATACAATCGAGACAGCAACGCTCCAGGCTCCAGCTTCACCTCAAAACAGAACCTGCCAGCCCAATCTATGACTTCTCTCCCAGGAAACCTGGAACCAACCTGCTCACATAGGAACAACCTCACTGGATCCATTGTGCTGGATAGAGTGTGGACTTCAGCCTCCGGGACGACTCCAAACCAGAACAGTCCTCCAGGCTCTCCAGTAGCTCAGGACCAGTTTGAGATCCGATCATAAAAGCTGCACGAAGTAAGGCGCGGTTCTCCAGCCATTTCAGATGGGCTTGAGTGTGTCTTGGTTTAATTCTCTAATAATTTCCCTTTTATTTGACCTTTCAGAAGTAGATTAATTTGTGAAATTAATCCTCCATAACCACTCCATATACTTAAATGTTCCTTGAGGGTTCATATCTTCTTTCCTGACAGAATCAGTGATCAGTATAACTCTGACATTTATTCCTTCCTAAATGTTTATTTTGTTTTATTTTGTCTTATATTTTCATTTTAATAAATCACCCTTATCTTTAAAGTTCTCTGTTGGTATTCTATTTGGAAGATTGACATCACTGCATGAGAGTTCTGTCTTTAGATTTGAGATTGATTAAACTGATAAAGTTTGACTTAATTGATTTATCTAATTTAAATGAAATAATTGATAAATCAATTAAGTTAATTTTGCCTTTTTTGTATAAAAAGAATGGTGCCCCTTTAATTAACAAGAGCAGAACTGGTTATGAAATGAATATTAATTTCTTTAATTGATATCCAATAATATCCAGAAAATAATCGCTACATTTATATTATTTTATTATTTATATTACACGTCTTGGAGCACCGGGCTTTAAGTAGCGATATATAGCCGGCTACAACTATGATACTAAGTTTTCCAAAAATTGCTTGTTGTCACACATCAAAAACTACCACTACGTAAATAGAAAGTGATACATTACCTCGTCGCTTTGCATCCTGTAAGTTGTTGAAAAAAGAAGTTGTAAAGCAATGCAGAGTTCTGAGGAAGGTCCGAGCTGCATTCATCACAACAAGCACACGCTTTGGCTTCAGTCACGTCTTTTGGTGCGTTCCAGTTGTAGTCAGAAGTAAGAATTTTTGAGTTCCAAGTAGGAAACTTAACTGGAACGTCCCCCGAAGTCGAAATTTCCTACTGGGAACTCGGTGAAACCTCGCCACCCCCGAGTTGACAATGGAAGATGGATGCCCCCAGTGTGAACAGTTATTTAGCTCCTGTAATAATCAATTTATTTGCACTTCTGACTGGGGTGTGTCGCTCTAGATCAGCTGTATACATAGTATTGTTAGACTTATATTTACAAAAATGCTGCCATAGTGATGATCACATTCTTCATGTGGTATTTGTGAACAACAACGCAGGGCGTGCTAACAACAGCTAACAATAGCCTGGTAGATCTGGATGTTTTTTTCTGACTGCAACTGGAACGGCGATAAGTGGGAGATGATGTCACTCCCATTTCCGAAGTTACTGGAACGCAGCATTACGACAGTCGCAGCACGTGCTCATGGGTAGCAGAGTCTTAATGTCGCCGGCAATAGATTCTCCTCATAGCACCTTTAATACACAGGTCTCACTGGCGTTAAATAGCACCGCTTTACTGCCTGTGGCAATTAGTGCTTGTCTTTCTGGATTAGGTGGTCTTCGCAATGAGGCTCATTTGCATAGGAAGGGGGCAATTTTGCACCGAATTTATGAAATATATGGTATCAGGGGTGTGGTTCTGGACTGGGTTAGCAGCTATCTAAATAAGAGAAAACAGTATGTCCAGCTAGGAGACAGCTGCTCATCATGTTTGGACATTGTTTGTGGTGTCCCCCAGGGGTTAGTGTTGGGTCCCAAACTCTTTATTTTATACATTAATGATCTATGCAATATTTCAGATGTCTTAAAACCAGTTCATGATGATACAAATGTATTCTGTTCAGGTAATAGTTTAAATGAGGTTCTTACAATGGTTAACTCAGAAATGGGTAAATTAATGTCATGGTTTAACATAAACAAGTGATCATTAAATCTCAGCAAAACAAAAATAATGTTGTTCAGGAATTGCAGGAATAGTACACAAACAAAATTTCTGATTAATGGGGTGAACATTGAAAGGGTAACAGAAACCACATTTCTTGGGGTAATAATAGATGAAAATCTTAACTGGAAACCACACATAAAACATCTACAGTCCAAAGTCACAAAAATGATTGCCATATTAAATAAAGCAAAACAGGCTCTGAACGATAAATCACTTCACATTCTGTATAGTTCTCTAGTTTCACCATATTTAACCTACTGTGTTGAGATTTGGGGCAACACCTACAAGAGCTCTCTCCAATCTCTATTCATTCTCCAAAAAAGAGCAGTTAGAGTCATAAACAGAGCAGCTTATAGAGATCACACACATTCATTGTTTTTGCAGTCAAAACTGTTAAAATTCACTGATCAAATAGAATATCAAACAGCGCAAATTATGCTTAAAGCAAAAACTAATCAACTACCTGGAAATATAAAGGGCATGTTCAAGCAAAGAGAGGGGAATTATCATTAAGGGGATTGTTTCATTTTAAGACTGTAAACGTGAGAACGACCAGGAAAAGATTTTATGTGTCAGTGTGTGGGGAAAAACTTTGGAATAGTCTCAGTGATTAATTGTAACAATGTCCAAACATCGAGCAGTTTAAGAAAAAGTATAAAACCATGATTTGGAAAAGGTACAGGGATGAGATTGTATAAAGATCACTGCTGGTGGATTTAGCTTCTGTTGTTTCTTTGTTTGTTTATTTATTTATTTATTTATTTTATTATCATTTGTGTTATATTATTAATATTTTGTGTATTTGGTTATGTGTGATTATTTTGTCAGTACTGCCTTTGTGACTTGGATGTGGGTAAATTACTGACTAGCTGTGTAAGGTGAAGGGGTGGGACTGGATAAGTTTCGACTTCCTCCTACTCCCTTTTGAACATGCAAATGACACATTTTGTTGTTTTGCACTTTGGTTGCTGTTTTTACTTTTTATGTTGAAACATATTTTTGTTATGTTCAAATAAAAAAATAAATAAAATGATAAAATGAATATTCCCTAATTTACATGCATGCAGATTGGACCGGCACAGCCAGGAGAGGCAGTGCAGTTTGTGTTCAGCAGGTGTGCATTTCACCTTTTGTACATGCTTTGTGGATTGCACGTTATTTTTCTTTGTCATTTGCACAGGTTTAGTGGGTCACAAAAGCACTGTGATCTTTTTGAGGATCTGGCTCAAGGTGTGGAGAGACAGAATGGGAAAATGGTTTCCTACTGGAATAGGAGCAAATGGCTTGTCAAAACATAAAACGTAATTTGTAAAAAAAAATTGTAAATAATGCAAAAAGATTAGTATTTTTCCCCAAAAAAGATTTACTTAGCATGAAAAAATGATACAAGCCTATACACTGATAAATAGATGTTTCTCAGATGTTTCATTCACAGAGGATGCACTTATTTGTCATATTACAATAAAAACACATTTTCTAATAAAACTCTTTTCTGTGTGTAATGAATAATAGATCATTTCAGCTAGTACTCACAAACTGAGAAATGACTGTAAAAAAGCTGCTCAGTACTTGTCTTGAAATTCCGAAAAACATTATTTTATTGAGCAATCCTCTTTTCCATCTCTTTGCTCTGCTTCATCAGAGCATCAGACTCCAAGCCTGGCTGCTGGTAGCTCTCACTTCTGTGGTCATCTTTTGTAGCAGCACCTGAAAAACATAAACACAACAAATGTCTTTTGGTTCGGTGAAGAATAATGATGGAAATAAAATAATAACAATTAACTGAGGTTCCTGTGATATTTTCAAAAAATCACAACTTTAACTGATTAATATCTGTTGGAAGAACTGCTCTTGATTACCTATGACACAAAACCCAATTGAAAACTAACATGAAAAGCTAAACTAAGCAAAGCCTTTCATCAACTGGTGCTGCAATTCTTAAATGTAATTTCATAACTTTCAATACCTAAACCATACTGGTTACAAGGCGTCTTGATGTCTGATGATCAGAAGCAGGGGTCACTCTAGCATCAGTGACCCCACACAGGCAGCAGTTATTTACAAAATGTGAAGTAAACAGCTTGGCAAAAAAACATGTTAACTCAGTTTTCATTTCACATTCCAAAGTTACTTTTTAGGGGGTGAAAAAGGTTGCTTATTAAAAGCCCGTATAGTGAAGTGAAGGAGGTGTGGCTAACAGTCTCTCATTATACTCTGAGCAACCACTTAGTTTTGATTTTGTTCAGGCCCTCCAGCACACCACTGGCTGGTGTACTGCCATAGGGACTGTTTACACAGGGCCTAATACGGCCAAGTCCAATAAATTTTCATTGCATTTTGGTCTCCCGTTGACATGGGAACTGTATATGGAGTGCCTGAATCCGCAAACTTTTGAAACCAGGGTCGAGTTTTCAAAACACTCCTCCATGCAGCTTTGTGTAAACCACAGTCAAAGTGTTTCAGGGTGAAACGCTGATGTCACCGAATGGACAGTACTCTTTCATATGAAGGCTGAGCTCATACCAGGAACAACAACAACTTCGGCCGTCTACTGAGAAACACGTGCTGCTTACCATCAGAGATGCCCAGGAGTCTCTGATTTAGAGTCTGAGTCGAGTCACAAGTCTTTGACCTCGAGTCGAGTCAATTCTCGAGTCTTTGAGGGGCAAGACTTGTCGAGTCACGAGTCTTTGATCTAGAGTCCGAGTCGAGTCACAAGTCTTCACACACACACAACCACATTCATACACACACACACATATATAAATATGAAGTTGCCTCTGGTAAAAATACAGTGTATCCAAATTTTTATTCAGACTTTTTTTTTCTTTCTGAAAAAGTTTCTGCAGTGCACATGCATGCCATGGTCAGGTGCAAAATAAACTTGCCATGAGCAGCCATAAAGAAACTATAAGGCATTTAACAATACAATAAAAGAAATAAAATAAATAAAGTAGTAAGTAGTAGTTCCAAACCTCGTTAATTCACTGTTGTTAAGACAGCAACAGACAGGAAGTCATTGTTTGAGTATCCAGAAGTTTCAAAATAAAACGCAATGCTCGAACTCTTGCTCGTAAACTTCCTCAGTTGTTTGTCTTTACATCAAAACTGGAGGCACGAGCATCAAGCCAGCAGTCGGTCAGAGGGTCCCAGAGGCAACACGACACCATGGACGAAGAAAAGTGAATCGTAAAGGTACAGAATATAAAACATTGTATACATGACACCAAACATCTTTTCTACATGGATATAGAAGTTGAATAAATCATGAAGCTGTGTGGTTGGGACCAGCAAAGGGACCTTAGAGAAGCAAAGTGAGGTGTTGTTTATTTCTTTTCTCAGTCTATAACACGTTTTATGAGCGTGTCACATAGCTATCCTCATGAGAGCCTGTGCCCCCCCCTCCAGGCTTTGCACTGCGGCGCTGCTCGGGGCGCTGCTTTCAGTGGGTTTTGTCTGTCGGAGCAAGACCGCTGCGCTCCACTGCGCTGCGCTTTCGCATGCAGTGGAATTTGGGGGGGAGTGAGGGATGCGAGGCAAGGGAGGGGAGTGGATCAAACGTTCCAGGCACACTCAAAAAAAACACAATAAAATAAAGATTGCCCACAAGTCTTTGATCTCAAGTCGAGTCAATTCCTGAGTCTTTCAGGGTAGAGTCAGAGTCAAGTCTGGAGTCTCCAAAAATGCGACTCGAGTGCAACTAGAGTACGAGTCTTTAACCTGAGTCTCCGCTTACCATGCTCAGTTTGTTATTCAGACAAAACTACAGACAGATTTGCCATTGTTGTTTGTGAAAAGTTTTCTTCTTCATACGCGTTTTGTAGCAGCACTGTTTCTCTGCAAACCTCACCATCTACTGGACTGGTATGCACACTACAGCGGTTTCATTTCTTTCCAGTGTCTCCGTCTGAAAGGGATCAATTTTGAATATGCAAAGGAAAAACCTTTGTGTTTTAGTTCACAGGGTCTCCATGCAAACAGAGCCATGGTTTGATACCCTGTCAGATTTTGCTACCCTGACCCCAACCCTAAACTTAACCTAGAGAGAGCACAAAATAGCATTTTCGATTGGTTGCAAAAAATGACAGAACACGGGTCAAAAAAGTCATAGAGTCTGCCTCTCAAACAATTGCATGATGATTCACTTTATATTGGGGTTGCTGACAGACAAGCCCACCTCCTGAAATGCCCCATGAATGGGCTCTGGATTAGTTTCTGCATGCTACAGGGCTGTGTCAAATTTGTCAGGTTTTTGTGCAACCAAATATTTATTTATTGTTGCACACTTACTCCTGTCTGTTATCTTTAAAATAAATGTGTCATGGTTTTGCTATAGCTTCAGTATATTCAGGTAGTCAGCTGAGCTCATTCTTTGGACCATAATGTTGCTGAATCTCGACCTGACCAACTGAAGCAGCCCCAGATCATAGCACTGCCCCCACAGGCTTGGACAGTAGGCACTAGGCATGATGGGTGCCCCCACTTCACCTGCCTCTCTTCTTACCCTGATGCTCCCATCACTCTGGAACAGGGTCAATCAGGACCACTACTGATTAGTGGTTTTAGGACTACACAGCTGTTCAGCGCCAATCCCTTGAGTTCCCTTCACATTGCGCGTGTGGAAATGCTCTTACACTACTGAAACTACCCCTGTGTTCTACTGTTGTTTTTCTTAGATTCTTTGATTTGGCCAAACATTTATGTGATTCACCGATCACCATCATTCAAGATTTTTTTTCAACCACATTTCTTCCTTGAAGACGATGGTTCCTCACTATCCTTCCAGTTTTTAATAATGTGTTGGACAGTTCTTAACCCAAGTTTAGTAGTCTCTACAATCTCTTTAGATGTTTTCTCTGCTTGATGCCAATGATGTGACCCTTGTTAAACAGACAAACATCTTTTCTACAACCACAGGATGTGTCTTTCCACATGGGCATCTAAGAAATGAGAAGCTGCTCATTGCATCATCTGGTGTTAAATAACTTGTTGTCAGCTGAAAAATAATCACTAATGCAGTAATTATCCAATAGGACGTTCGTACCTATTTGTTTTGTTAAATCCAGGTGGTGACTTTTCTTTGGCCAGGAAGTGTATAATATGCAGAAAATGTTCCTTGCACTTTTTATGGACACAAACTTAGAATACAAATAATGTTTTGAGTCACTAACAGTACGACTTGCTCTTTTTCCTAATCCTCTTTGTTGTGTTGTACTTTTTCCTTTAGTCACTGCATATACACATCAACTTGATGGTAGCTCACCTTGGATGAAAGCTTACTTGTAACAGTGCATTGCTCTTATTAGTTATAGTAATTAAATTAACCGTTATATGATCATGTATCATTATCACCTAGATGGATGGATGGATGGATGGATGGATGGATGGATAGATAGATAGATGGTTGAATGGGTGGATGGAGAAGCCCTAATTCCTGCACTCCAAGACCCTGGAGTGTCAAGCAACTGTTGCAGACATAAAACTCAAAGGATTAAATATGTGCAAAAAGTTTTTTTTCCATTACGAACATTTAATATCTTGTTTTTAGTGCATACACTTGAATCTGCATTTTGGTTTTATGTACATTTTACACAATGTCCTTAAATTATAATAATTAAGAGATTAAGAGATAAATAATTTAGAGATTATTGTGCTGGGCCCTCGACACCTTAGAGAATCCTTTTCTAGTGATTTAACTGCCATAGATGGCATTAGCCTGGCACCAAGCACAACTGTTAGAAATCTAGGAGTGCTATTTGATCAGGATTTGTCCTTTAACTCCCACATAAAGCAAATTTCAAAAACAGCCTTTTTTCATCTTCGTAGCAAAGCTAAAATCAGGCCTATCCTGTCCCGGAGCGATGCTGAAAAGCTAGTCCATTCTTTTGTTACCTCTAGACTGGACTATTGTAATTCTCTGCTTTCAGGCTGTGGACCAGCTGAAGTCACTTAAGACACTTCAGCTGGTCCAAAATGCTGCAGCACGTGTGCTGACTAGAACTAGGAGAAGAGACCACATTACTCCTGTTTTAGCTTCTCTGCATTGGCTTCCCATTAAATATAGAATAGAATTCAAGATTCTTCTCCTCACCTATAAAGCTCTCAGTGGACAGGCACCAGTCTATCTTAAAGAGCTTGTAGTGCCTTACAACCCCTCTAGAACAGTACGCTCCCAAAATGCTGGCCTACTTGTGGTACCATTAATCTCCAAAGGTAGTATGGGAGGTAGAGCCTTCAGTTATCAGGCTCCTCTTCTCTGGAACAATTTACCGACCACAGTTTGGGAGTCTGACACTCTCTCTACCTTTAAGGTTAGACTTAAAACTTTCCTCTTTGATAAAGCTTTCAGTTAGGGACCAGCTCATAGTTTACATAAATTAGACTCATAGTTTAGATGTAACAGGCCTAGACTGCCGGGGGGGAGTCTGGCACAATGGGCTCTATCTCTCTCTTATACTTCTAGAAAATGATCACCACAACCATTCAGACATGAGGACCCTCTTGAAAATGAGATGTAGCATCTCAAGAGGCTACCCTCTAATAAATCAGACGTCAGGTTGATGGTACATGAACCTGTCCCTAACTTTAGTTATTATTCTAGTCCACTTGTCTCCTCTTACCTCCCTTCTTTTGCCCTCACACCCGACACAGCATGGCGTGGATTTGCTGTTCATCATGAGACTGGGATCCACATTCAAGATTTCCTGCTGCTTAACAGAAGGTTTTTTCCTGAGCCATGATGGAGGGATCCATGATTGGCTATATGGATTCATGTTAGTGTTGGATGTATATATTTGTATATATATGTATATGTGTATCTTTATATGTATATATGTATCTATGCATATATATGTATCCATAAAATGAAGAGCTTTATGCTCTATTGTAAAGTGTCTTGAGATAACACTTGTTATGAAGTGGCGCTATACAAATAAAGATTGATTGATTGATTGATTGAAATTAATTGAAATTGGGGTTGTATGTTATTGACCCAACCTGATTAGCTCTGGTTTAAGCTCCTTCCAGATGTTCAATCTTCTGACTTTATCTCAAAGGCCAAGTCAATCCTACCCAAAGAAAGTTCATTTCAAGGGGATTGTTTTCAGGATCTCATTCTTTTTGTCACTCCCCAAAGTTCTTGACCACAGGCTTGGATAAAGAACTAGAACTGAAAAAGAAACCTTGCCCTTTGGTTCAGGTCCCTATTTATGACAACTGTTTGCTTCCAGAGGGAGCTTTGGACAACTTTGTAGTAAAAAATGCTGGTCTTGGATTTTTGGGACTTGACCCTTGTCCCGGGTGCTCCACAACAAGCTACAAACCATCTCAATGCCTGCCAGAGGTCCTCAGCTGAAGAAGCCAACAGAATATCATTATCTGCAAAAAAAAAAAAAAATAGCAGAAATGAAATTCTGGGGTCAAATCAGAAACCTTCCTTCCTTCAAATATGCACTGAGAACCTTTTCATAAAAGTCTTAGACAGAATTTGTGACAAGGGACATCCCTGGCTTAGGCTAACTCGGCAAACAAGAGCTATGTCTGATTTTGTGAAATCATGGAATCAAGGATGCATCTCCCAATAAAACCAAAGATATTGTTGAACATTTTGAACAGCTTTTCTTTCAGCTTGACCAAGTGGTTCAATGTATTTATTGTATCCAGGAAGATTGATAAGAAATATTAATTATTTGTGACTTTCCTTCTTTTCACATTGGAGAGAGCACTCAGTAGAAAAACAAACTCCCATGGCAGGCTGCAATCAATATTTCATGACATCCATTTAAGATCAACAACAAGGTAAACCCACTCAGAGTTGGTGTTTCAGATATCTGAAATGGTACCTTAAGTGCAAATGTTTTCTGTCTATGTTTAGGTACTAAATGAAATATCAGGCTTTAGCTGTAGTGTAGTTTGACCTGATCATCTGATAACAGAACTGCAAAAGAAGTGATTCATTTCTTCATCCTCTTCTTCATTGTTCAAAAG
Organism: Scarus forsteni; assembly: GCA_036419115.1. Taxonomy (NCBI): domain Eukaryota; kingdom Metazoa; phylum Chordata; class Actinopteri; order Labriformes; family Labridae; genus Scarus; species Scarus forsteni. The sequence continues at coordinate 10,682,861 of JAZDUH010000536.1, read as the reverse complement.
GGTATGTAAAGAAAATCCATTGTTATCATTTAGCATTCCCTAATATGCAATGTGTTATCAAACCCAAAACTGATTGCAGTCAGTGTTTTAGCAAACTGATGCAAATTCACAGCTTTACATACAGATGGCTGATGCCAGAGAGAGAATCTACCATGTGTGTCAGCATATTCGAACAGTCAGAAACAACATTAGCTGAATATTTACCTTATTGACTATTTTTTTGATGAAAGACAAAGATTTGGAGGCTGTCTGTCATTATGGGAGACTGTGTGCCATCATACTCATGCAGAAAGTAAATCCTCTTTGTTTTGTGCCCTTAATACCTCATGGCAGCAGCCAACCTACGTAAGAAAAGAAGATCCCCTTAACACCCAGAATCGCTCCTTCTGTCTCTCAGAGCTGACCCTGTCACAGTCTCCACGCACTGACAGCGGGTTTAGGAGCTGTGAATCTATCAGGTCAGTCACAGGCAGAGGTATCAAGTAACAAAGTATTAAGTAGAAATTTTGGGTATCTGTAAGTCAGTGAAGTAATTATTTGTCAGTCAAATTTTTACTTCTACTCCTCACATTTTCACGCAATTATCCGTACTTTCCACTCCTTACATTTTAAAAAAAGTGTCATTACTTCTATTATATTTTGGCTTGTTTTCATTCTGGCTTGTCATTGTTAAAAAAACACAAACAAAAAAAACCCTTTCCAGATACACCATGACATCCACAGAGTGAATTTGACTGTGGTTGTATGAGAAGTATGACAAGCTATTGGTGCATGATCTATCGCACCTGCACACGACATAAATCACCTCACACTCCCTAACATTATATTTAGGAGGCACGTCAAGTTCATTTTATTTTCTATATAGCACCAGAAATCAGAAGAAGTATCACTAAATAGATTTATGTTAATCTTATTTGCAAGATGGCATATCATTTCTGTCTGTAGCTGGTTGCACATTTATAATTAGGGTCATTACCCACAGGGGAAAGACCTCTTCTAGCCAGAGCTAGATGAGGTCTTTGACTGAAGGGCAAGGACCCTATTGTTCCTGTAGCGTTTCTTTCTTTCTTAAAATTACTTACAGCATGCTCAAAAACTCACCACCATTGGCACACTCCTCAGACCAGGCAAAAAAAATTATAAAATATAAAAATTAACCCCCAACATGCCAAAATGTGCTCTCTAGTGCCACCAGGAAACATTAAAATAGACCTCATGGCCACTAGGAGTGTCGTAGAGAGATCAAACCAATGCCAACATGTAGGTCTCAACGTCCCCCACAAATCACGTGCTGACACCCCTGATCTATCTCAAACACGAAGCTGGCGATTTGGATTTCAAAATAAAACATTGTTCTACAGAGAGGTCATCCAGAAAAATTATCTCCTCCCCGGCCGTAAGTGGTATCAGTTTCAACTGCGGACAGATGACAGAGGAGGCATGGATGATCAAAAGATATTCAGGAATTTGTTGTTTCTCAAATGGTTTCCGAATGACGAGCCCTCAAAGTTGGTGAATCCAAAGAAGCCTTGGCAGCTCCTCCATTTCAAATTAATGGGTTTCTGACAAAATTTACTATAAAAATGTGTAATGTTTGCATAGATTTGGTCAAAATTGTGGCATCTGTGAAAAAATGTTTCAGAGTTATCGTTGTTCTGCTGCTGAGGCCAGTGGGGATGGTGTCTCTCCTTGACTGACAGTTGAGTGCAGGCAGTCATGCAGGAACAAATGGAATGTGTAATACGCCCAGTATAAAGACTGAGGCTCCAACAGAGCTGCAGAAACACATATTAGTCTAATTTTGAGCATATAAAAAAGGTTGAAAAGGGATGAAACTGACAAGAAGGAGGACCCATCCAACGCTGCTTGCAGCTCCAATTATCCTCTGCTCCTTATATCGTGCATGGCAGAGTCTCGCCCTGTTACACGCACATGCAGACACTTGCATGCACAAAGGTAGGCACAAACTCACCAGCAGAGGTGTGTTTGTGTGGTTCTGTCTCACACACAATTGTAAAACATCTGTATGAACCATCAGAAAACAAAGACACCATTTTTTCCACAGCAGATATTCCAACAATAAACCCCAGAAAGCCCCCTATAATCACAGTTTTAGTCCTTCAACTCTATAAAGCGACACAACAGTCTGTACAAGCTTCCATGCTCTCTCAAAGAGCCCTGCACAAGTAAAGAGGTGTTATTGCAGTACCACTGTTTTTCTATCATCCCAACAAGTTTTTTTTTTAGAGAGCTGTCGCTCACTAGATATTTCCTCTTTTCGTTAATTGTTCTCAAACCCTTCAGTTGGTTGACAACAAAATCTCAGTGGATCAGCAGTTTTTGACAAACTAACACCAACTCTTTTGGCACCAAACAACAGCGCCATTTTTAAAGTCTCTTAAATCACCTTTCCTCTTCATTCTAATACTGAGCTTGAACTTCAGTGGGTCATCTGGACCATGTCTTCATGCCTAAATGCTTTATGTTGTTGCCATGAACTTGGCTGATTGGCTTAATACAGTGGCAAGCAGTTGAATGGGTGTTTCAGATGATGTAACTGTTAAGTGTAGATGAATGTGTACCATGAGAAAATGAAGATGAAATGTATTTTTGAGTGTAAATAGTTCAGAGGATTAGGTATCAAAGACAGTCATCACATGATCTGATTTTTTTGTGTTGGAGAAATGTCAGATGAAGAAGTCTTATTTTTGCCTTTATGTAATCCCTCATTCACACTCAAACCCCCAGTGCATACAAAAACTCAATTTCCCACAGTTCCCAGAGTGCAACCCCTCTTAGTGTCACTTTAATAGACTGGAATAACCTGGTAGGAGTCGTGGTGCATTAAGAGAGACGTTCACCTTGACTCTCCTCTCTGTCACACATATCTGATTATCTGTCATCACCCTCTTTCTCTGTCTTTATGTCTTTCTCACTTTTTCTCTCTTACCGTTACGCAGTGTTCCTGCATGTCTTCCTTTATGACCCCCATTCCTGTCAAGGAGGTACATTTCCTCTTTCTTCGGGATTTCACTCAACCTCTGGGCCTCATGCTTCTTTTAAAAGTCCCAATCTTATTTCAAGAATGAAAATAAATACAGTGTTAGCACAGTCTGGAGATCATACTACAAGAGATATTAGGTTGATTAGAAGAAAAAGAGAAGGATGAACAAGATGTGAGTAGGCAGGGGGGGCAGGAAATGGTAGAAAAATTATTTAGCAGTACTCACAATAGTGGTCTGCTGTGGGGCTTTTATTTTTACAGCCTTCCGCTCATGGCTCTCCAGTGAGTGCCTGTGAGTGTGTGTGTGTGTGTGTGTGTGTGTGTGTGTGTGTGTGTGTGTGTGTGTGTGTGTGTGTGTGTGTGTGTGTGTGTGTGTCTGTGTGTGTGTGTGTGTGTGTTGTTCGTGTGAATATACTGTATATGTCTCAAGTGTACCAACTCAGCTTTGTGAGCAATAAAACCTCCGTAAACGAACAGTCAAGAATTAAACCATCACCCCATGGCGCACACACACAAACACACAAAAACACATCCTTTCAGGCGGGGCAGACAGAGCACGCTATGGACACAGTGGCCCTCATTTATCAATCTGGTGAGGTCACCTGCACAGTTTGGGGAAGCAGAAAGCACCCTACACCAGCTTACATGTGATTTATGAGATATGCATATTTGGCCTTAACCAGCACACAGTCAGCAGACTGTTGGCAAAAATTCCAAGTTAAGAAGAAACAAATGACGTGTCAGGGCACCATGTGGAAAAATCACAGGAGACTTCTCTGCACTCGTAATATGAGAACAAGAAAACAATACAAAAATGTTTTTTCAGCATCCTCAAAGACAGAAACAACATTTTTTTGTTGAATATGCTCTGACATGGTACCATGTGTTGCAGTTTAAAGCATGTGTTGTCTGCTGACTGTCAAAGGAATGTTTTGTTTTTATCATAATAGAGATGTTACAAATGTTAGCTGTTCTTAGAATTAACAGGCCAAAAATAGCCATTATTTACAGTTTTAATGAAATCCTCAATGAAGAGCATTTTTTGATAAATTGTTCATCTTCAACATTTTTTTTTCCTAAATTTACCAGTTATAACAGGCTTTCTTCAAACAGTAACACTTACTAAGTGACAAAGACATAAAACACAGCTGTTCAAGATGGGACCTATAAACATGTTAAAAATAAAATACTGATGAGAACTACCTTATAGCTCTATGATCTAATTTTCACAGTTTTATTCCTTTTTTACCGTAAATCACTGCAGGCATGCACGGTACTGCTTCTACTGATACATAAATGTTTTGTCTATGTTTTGGTTCGAGGGTTGTCTTTGGTGAAGATGAATGAAATAAATGATTTTCCACATCCACACTCTGATTGAAATGGCTGTTTATGAAGTTATATTATTTTGTTTTTTATACAGTTATTGCACAGTGTAAATGTTGCATATGTATTGTGTTATTGTGTGCAACATGTGTGGTTATTGAATTAATTTGATGTTGATTGTTGCATTTATAATTTATTACTATTATTATTATTTATTCAGCCGGCCTTGACCTGAAGACAAAACAAATAACTCCAACTCCATATAGAGTAACAGTTACCTCAGTAATTTACTTACTGATACCGCTTTCTGGTATCAGTAACAGAGAAAAATACACAGTCTGTCATTTCTGCAACTTCAGGTGAGCGAGTGTACGATGATTAATCCCTATCCACACACACACCTGATGATTTGTTCTGATAGAATATCTAATGAAAGTTTTGTTCATCGATAAATAAGTAAATATCTGTGAAATTAATCAAACTGTTACGAAAGCCGGGATGAGCCTGACGAGCGCATAACGCTCGGCTGGTAGGTCTACATTATGAGTGTTAATGTCTAATAACGCTGTCTCTACTGGTTGGGAAAAAAGAATAGAAGAGCGCCCATTAGGACGAAGCGCAATCAAAACTTTGAAAGCGCAAACAAAAGTTCAGGAAACGCAAACGAATCTCTGGTTCATGAGAGCAATATTTTGATTTGTAAATAAAACTTGTGGATTTATGAAGATAGTTTTAATCACAAACATATTTTTTTGTATTTTTGAAATTATAATTTTGTTTGCAAAGTTTTTTGTTTTCAAATCTATTCTTTTTGATTGCATATTAAAGAAACAAATTCGACTCCATACAAAAACAACTGCAGCAGGTGATTGGACGATCGTTCTGCCAGTCAAAACCATCACAAACCAATCTATATGAAGACACAGTATGAGGAGGAGCTACATCCTCTTGTCAGCTGTTAGCTTAAACTACATTTCAGTCCTTTGACGATTAGCTTACATTAAATTATACAACACAGATGCAGCATTTACCTCTCATGTGTGACATGAACCTCGTCAAGGACAAACCTCGGTAAACTTCTCAGGCGAACATATTCCACCAAAGTGATGTGAAGTGCAGCAGTGTTTCTGTCATGGTTCTTTGTTTTGTTGTAAGGTACATATATGCATTGTATTCTTTGAGAAGTGTATGTTTAATGCTTTTGTGTTAGACTGTGTATATGTGTGTCCGTGTGTGTGTGGGTGTGTATGTGTGTGTGTGTGTGTGTGTGTGTGTGCTTGTGAGTGCAGTCAGTGTAAGGTGTATGTAATAAAGGTTTTCATTTGGTTACAGCTGCAGAAAGGGCGTCCAGAGAAGCCTTAGATTAGATCCGCTGTGTGTCCGAGGAGGATGGGAAATAACATCAGCCGCCAGGAGAGGAAAGGTGAAAAATAACCTGTCATCACTTCTCTGCCTCTCTCTCATCCACTGTCCTCCCTCTCACCTTTGAAGCCTTCATGCTCTTACTTGCTAATCTAAAACTGTCTCAAATCCTTCCATAATAGTTCCTTCTTTTTTACTTTTGTGCTTGTAGCATATTGCTTTGTCACAACATTTTCTGGAATACCAAGGGAAAAAGGAGTAATTCAGCATTTTTTTATTGCTCATATTTTTAGTTCAGTATTTTAAAATAATCCTAAATAAATGTCAAAGATAAAATCATATGCATTTAAAACATTTGGCCAATTTGAGTTTTACCAGCGTCTTGTATTTTAGGAATCAAGTAACTTTTTTTATTTATGCCTCCTTGCCTTCACCTGTGGATGTTTCAGGCTCCCTGTCGGCATATACTGTATGTGGATGCAACACAAAAAATACTCAAAGAATGCTTTTAGATGTTTTGCCATAATTTGCATAAACACTTTCACTAACATAGATCAACTGATCACTGGAACATTCATTTCTTGTAAATGTGACACCTAAAAAAGCTTTACAGGATTTTCTTTAAACTCTGACACAAAAAATATTTGAACAATTTTTGGAGCTTAAGAGACAAATGCTGTGGTCACTCTGTGTTTATCTGTTCCCCGAAATGCAAGATCTTAATTCACTCCAAAGGTTTTCTACCAAAAGGCTAAAGGATGAAATGATTAGACTTAAAGGTAAAGGGTCAGTCAACGGGCCTCACATTGTTCACTTATAAACAGGATTACGACAAATCACAATAAAACAGGCACTTATATTCAGTATCTATCACTTTTATGTCTGTAGCAGCCTGAAAGAGATGATAGATCTACCGCTGTGATTTCCTACCATTGTTTTGTCAGCAGTTCAGCATAGAAGGCCTGTCACTTCCCAAAAGTTCAAGTGGATGGGTGAGGAATGGGACAGCTGATTTGCACTAAATTGACACATAGCCCCCTCTTTGTACATTATTTTGCAATCAATAGGACATGTGTTTCCATGCAGCCCACCTCAGGTGTTATTGTTTTCTTAGAGGGGCTTTGCCTGCCCTCCTTTTACCAAGCTGTACTTCCTTTCGTTGAGGTTAAGAGGGCAATGGACAATCGGGGAGACCTGGGAGCACCCTTCGTTCAGTTGGGTGGTTCACTGCTCCAGACACCTAATGTGCTGCTGCTCTGTATATTTCATATTTGAATGTACATTTAAATTTGAATAGTGTATTAACCCTTGAGTTTAAAGGGATATTCACATATCAGGTATAACGACCTGCCAGGGGGATAAGGCGTGCAGTCTGTCCCTTCTTTTAGTCACTTTGAAAAACTCACTTTTACAGACTTGCTTTTATAAGATGCCGTCTTTCATGTTTTATCTCTATCTTATTTCAGCTTTACTGTGTTTTTTAATTTAAAGGACATACAAAGGACAATGCTTGAAATAAGTGGATGTCAAACTAAACCCACATTATTACATAGGTAATTTTAGCAGTCTGGAAATTATCACTACAAAGAAGTGAACATTTCAGCATGAGACATACAAGCATAACTTCTTCAGAAGTTTTCTGCAAGCACAACATTAAAGGGGCAAAGAAGAGACTTGTGAAACAAGTGTGAGAGCAAATGAGAGGGTGGTCATTTGAAAGAGAAGATGCAAGAGAGGTGAGACACAAAGAGATATGTATTTGAACAAATACAGCTGACTTATGATAATCAACTGAGAAAAATCAATAGGGTTGGTAACAGCAGACCTCAATGACTGAAAGGACTTTACATGTGGGGTCTGGTGTTTGACTCAGTATCTTCCTTTTGCTTCTGGTCTTGCTTTAAGTCAGAATCACAACATGTGCGGAAAGGTGCCACAGAACTAAAAAAAAAGACACAGGTGACAACAGAAGACTATTTCTCTTTTAAATATAACACTAAAGTATTGGTTTACTGTGCCCCGTCTTAACCTGAAGAGTCATACAGTGTCTTGATATAGACAGTAAACAAATATCCTCTACACGCAGGGATCCCCAAACTTTTTCCTGTGAGGCCCACATAGCTTTTCCCTTCTCTGATGGGGGCCAGGGTCAATTTGTAACTCACACTGAATCTTTAACGGCTGCGGTGCAGACTTTCTGCAGACCATAACTCACACTGCCTTCTGAGAGGACTGCGGCTGTAGGTGCAGAAACTGCGCTCGCGAGAATGGGAGTTCACGCGATAATTCCTCCAGTATTCAGGAAATCTTTGTAAACAATAGCCGTATTTGTAAGATCCACCGTGCTCTTGAAGTTTTGCCCTGCAACGCTCCTTGTGACCCGTGTCACCGGTTAAGGTTACATTTCATATGTAATGTCAATGTGCCGGCTGAAATAGAAATAGAAAAAGACAGTGGCATGCAGAATTATTTTATTGTGAAAGAGACAAGTTAATGGTAGAGCCACTTCCTGTTTGGCTTGTCTTCTTCCCTCAGCTTGATGCGGAGAAGAAAAATAGACTTCTTGCAGATTCTTTCCGTAGCGCCATACGGCCAGATTCAGTGTGAGCCCGTCCTTCAGGGGCGCCGTGCCAAATGTGGAGGCAGGCTGTATCTAGCCCGCGGGCCATAGTTTGGGGACCACTGCTCTACAGGCAGGGCAACTTTGCACCAACTTAAGGAAAACTTCGGTAACACCTTCACGTTAACACAATTACCCTGTGTTTAGTCTACATAAGTAGTCTCCAACTGCTGGGCTTGTACTGAGCTCTCAATCAAATAGTTTAGAGGCAAAAAAAAACATAATGATCATTTACAAATGTCTGTCTCAAGCAGTCTGCTGCTTATTCTGTTACAAAGATGAAACATCTCTCAATGGGCCTGGGCTATCTCCCTATCTGCTGCAGATTTGATGCCAACTTCATCTTCCATGTTGGTGAGTGGGTTTCATAAACCTTTCACCAAATGAAAGTGACAAAAAAAACATTAACTTGTAATCAAGACAATACAATGTAATTCATTCAGTGGTAAAGATAGAGAGTTTTCTGTGCCCAACAGTGACTATATTTTTGCACTATGTAGTTTAACATTGGTAAAATATATTGCAAACATGATAGATACTGTACAATAACTCATCCAATCTGTCCATTTCAAAGTAAAATGTGAAGTTTCCAGGGTTATTTTTTCACTTGCAAAGAGCTTTATCCTAATTATTTCCAAGAGCTTTGACTACACACTAAAAATGTTGAGTTATTTTGGTAACCCAATTTATGTGTTGCTTGTGTTGAGTTAAATTTTTGGTTTATTTTCATAAAGAGTAACCCATTTTCTGGGTAATAGAGCTATTATTGTAACCCAACTATGTCACAACCAGCTCCACACTCACTCGGCGTCAGACTGTCTTCGCTCTCGTGCCAAGAACTCCAGACCTGCTGTCCGGACTGATCACCTGTTGCCGTCCTGTTCCTGTTTCCGCCTGTATCGTCTGATCCTCAAACTACTGGGAGCACTGAATTGCGCGACCCAATAGTTGGGTTAGGGACAACCCAACATTGTCGTTAGCATAACCCAACTTTTGTGTTAAATAATACAACCCAAAAATTGGGTCAGAAAAAAGAACTCAACCTGTTTGGTAAAAATAACCCAAAAAAGGGGTTTGTTCTTTTCTGAACCGGCAGTTGGATTAAAATTTTCTTTTTTTTTTTAATTTACTCTTTATTGTTATTTTTGTGGAAACATAACATAGTTACAAACAATAGAGGTACAAACGGCAGGGGGAGGATCCATCACACAAGCAACTTATAAACCACTCATATGACATCATATGACATATGACATTGGGTTAAAAACAACCCAATATGGGTTATTTTTTAACCCAACACTAGTTAAATATTGGACAGAACACATGCTGGGTTATTTTGACCCAACAAGTTGGGACTGCAAGCAGCTGGGGGGCAATGAGTGGGGGTTGGTCGCATGCGCGAGCGTCAACCCAACATGTTGGGTAGTCCGACATAATCCAACACATTAAAATTACAACCCAACAGCTAATAACTCAACTGCCAACTACAATAACCCAGCAATCTGGGTATTTAGATTACCCAATTTAATGAAAACAACCCAATTAAACTAACCAACAGTCTCAACCCAGTTGTTGGGTTGAAAAAATAACCCAACATCTTTTTGTGTGTAAGCTTGAAGGTATGCCTCCCATATGGGGCATGTTATTGCTAAACAAAATCAGGTCTTACTGTTAAACATAAGTGAGCCATTTTGACAAAATTTCAGCAAATATATCAATTTTACATCTCAGTTTCAAGGTAATTTTCCCCATAACGTATATATTGTAGACAACGTCAATCCAATCATTTATAGTAGGTATACCTCTTTTCAGTCATTTTCTGGTCAGAGCCTTCTTGCTTGCTACTAACAAAAGTCTCAATAAACATTTGTCCCCCTTCGTACATTTAAATTCTTCTAAGTCTTTGAGGTACATGATTTAAAGTTAAAACAGATTTAGACTCAAAAACTGCTTGCAAGACACCATGGACACGTCTCCAAAATGGAACCAGAGAGGGACAATCCCAAAAAATATGAAAATGGTTTGCCTTAGTACTTCCACAGGATCTCCAGCAGGCAGTTTTATCAGAGAACTTTGTTTTCTGAGCTGGAGTACAAAAGAAACGAGTCAAGTTCTTCCAGCTATATTCCCTCCAGGAAGGGGAGCTTGTTGTTAACTGCTGCTGCCTGCAGATTCTGTCCCATTCCTCCACTGTTATCGTGATTTTGCCCTCAGCTTCCCGTCTTGTTTTAATATCAAGAGTGCGATCTTCCTTTAAATTCTGGAGAGCACAGTATAGTCTAGACATTGTTTTTTTTGTAGGTGACATCCTTGTAGGCTTTTTGAAAAATATCCAGGATTTCGTCTCCAGTTGTCATGTCATGCATATACACTTCTTTCTTTATAAAGTCTCTGATTTGTAAATACCTAAAATGGTCCTGGTTTAGTAGATTATAATTGTCCTTGAGGTCCTGGAAGCTTAACAAAGTACCTTTTTTCAGGAGTGTGGAGTATGTTGTAAGACCCTTTACAGTCCAATCTTTAAACCTTGTGTCATATTTGCTGGGTAAGAACTCCGGGTCATAGGCAAACCACTTCAACATTTCAACCTTCCCTTCCAATTGATACTTTTTGATTAATCCCTTCCATGTCTTTAATGAACCAACTATATATGGGTTATCAGGATCTGTCAAATGACAAATTAAGGAAGGATCTCCTATTAACATGCTGACTGGGAGTGTCCCCCCCATCGAGCTCTCTATCTCTTTCCATCTAGTTCTGTAGGTGGGCTTACACCAACCAATCAGAGGTCGCAATTGCGCAGCTCTATAATAATCCATTAGACATGGAAGGGCCAATCCTCCTCTCTCCTTTGGTAATTGCAAAATTTTGTATCTTACTCTTGGCTTTTTCCCAGCCCAAATAAATCGTGAGATAATTTTATCCCACTCTGAAAAGTACTGTTCTGGTTTTTCAATAGGCACTGACTAAAATAAGTATAAAATCTTGGTAAATGTTCATCCTGATTGATTCGATGTGTGAACTTAAATTTAAGTAAGGGATTGAATTCCATCTGTTAAGATCAGAAATAATTTGCTTTTTCAGAGGGCCATAATTCATTTCTTCTAATTTAGATAAATCAGTAGGCAGGAAAATTCCCAAGTATTTTACATATTTCTTATCCCAATCCAGTTGATATTTTAAATGAACATACTGAGGGGGGTTGTAGTGAATATTAATGACCTGGGTTTTTTGTTCATTAAGATTATATCCTGAATATGACCCATATTCCTCCAGCACTGACATTAGCTCAGGTAGTGAATCTGCTGGGCTCGAGAGGTACACAAAGACATCATCCGCAAACAAAGCCAGCTTTTGCTCTCCTGCTGCCATTTATATACCTTTAATTGTGTTGTTCTGCCTAATCCACTGTGCCAGTGGTTCAATAAACATTGCAAATAATAGTGGACTTAATGGGCAGCCCTGTCTTGAAGATCTCTCGAGCCCAAAAGAACCAGTTAGCTTACCATTGATTTTCAATTTTGCTGATGGCTTGTTGTATAAAGCCTTTAATGCATTGATAATTACTTTATCAAATCCAAAGTTTTCCATAGTTTTAAATAAGAATTCCCATCAAACAGAATCAAAGGCTTTTTTGGCGTCCAAGGTTATCAACATAGCCTGTATTCTATTTTGATTTGTATGTCTAATAATATGTACAGATCCTTTAATGTTATCATGTGTCTAACGAGATGAAACAAATCCTGTGTGGTCCAAATTAATTAATCCAGGTATAATTTTTTAAAGTCTTTTAGCAATAATTGAAGTGAATAATTTGTAGTCAAGATTCAAAAAACTAATCGGCCAATAGTTCGCACAATCTAATTTATCCTTTCCCCCCTTAGGTATTACTGGTATAATTGCCTTATTCCATGAATCAGGAATTTCCCCCTTTGTGAGAACCCAATTGAATGTTTTTTTTTGTTTGTTTGTTTTTTTTTCTTAAAGTATATTTTTTGGGCATTTTGTGCCTTTATTGATAGGAGAGAGACAGTGGATAGGCTTGTGAAAGGGGGAGAGAGAGCAGGGGAAGCAAACTCTGCAAACTGGTCACAGGCGGAAGTCGAACCTGGACCGGCAGAAGCATGTACATGGGGTGCTAACCACTACGCCAAACCAGCACCCCTCCCAATTGAATGTTTTTAGTAAAATAGGGATCAGGGCATCTTTCAGATTTTTATACCACTCCGACGTAAATCCGTCGGCTCCTGGGGAATTGCCGTTTTTTAACCTGGCTATGGCTGAATAAATTTCCTCTTTTGTTATTTGTGAAGTTAGTTCTTTATTTTGATCTTCAGTGAGCGTTGGTAATTCCAGTGAATCAAACAGAGTCTATATTTTGTGGTCGTTATCTACGTGAGGTTGTGAATATAACTGTGTATAATAGTTCTTAAAGCATTCTTTAATGTCCTTCATTTGATGGTAGATTTCCTTAGATTCAGGGTCTCTTATCTTATATATTGTATTTTCTGCCTGTTGATTTCGTAATTTATAGGATAGTAATTTTGTAGACTTGCTACCGGCTTCATAATAATTTTGTTTAATATATATCAATTTCTTCTGAATTTCTTGCCTGTTTAACTCCTCAATCTGATTTCTTTTCCTTATCCTTTCTAGATTCATTTTGGATTCCCTAGTCTTTATGTATGGTTTCTAACTGTTTAAAATCATGTTGTAGGCGGTTGAGATTTTCCATTCTTTGTTTCTTAAGAAAAGGTGTTACTGCAATTACTTTACCTCTCATTACTGCTTTACAGGTATCCCAGACGACAGGCGGAGTCACCTCACCATTGTCGTTGAATTCTAAGTAATCTGATATATCTTTTGCAAACTGTTCAGTTCTGTGTTTGTTCAATATGCTACAGTTAAGCCTCCAGTATGTAAATTTATGTCTGTATGTATTTGTTATGGATAGATATAATGAACAATGATCAGAACAATCCATTGTTTCAATAAGGCATTGTTGCACTTTACTAAAGTCTGTACCGAACAGCAGAAAGTAATCGATTCTTGAATATGTTACGTGTGGAGATAAGAAGAAGGTATAGTCCCTGATATATGGGTTCAACTGTCTCCAAACATCAACTAGTCCCATTTCTAACATCATAGAGTTGATTTTCTTAGTTATTTTCTGGTTTTGGGATGTTCTTGTTCCCGAAGAATCAAGACGAGGTTTCAGAGTGATATGAAAATCTCCTTCACATATAAGGGTCCCCTGGGTTTCTGTTGCAATCTTGTCCAATATTCATGAATAAAAATCAGGTTCTGACCCTGGGGGAATATATACATTGTAGAAGGTAAATAAATTCCCATCAACTCTCCCTTTTATCATTATGAATCTACCTTCTTTATCACTAATTGTACATATGTGTTCATATGTCAATCTCCCAGAAATCAGTATGGCAACCCCTTTTGTGTGTTTGGATCCATTAGATGAAGCAAACATGTATTTAAATCCCTGTCTTTTAAGTTTTATGTGATCTTTTCCTGTCATATGAGTTTTTTTGCAGGAATGCAATATCGATATTTTCTCTCTTTAATTTTGCTAGAATTTTTAATTGTTTAATTGGACTAAGAAGCCCACTAACATTTAATGAAATGAACTTTACCATACTGTGCTAGTCCCAAATCATTAGGTTTAGGCGCCACGTTGTTTGTCTGTCGTAATGAACTCCTCAAGTAAAAATTGTTTACAATGAAAATAGAGAAACACATCTACCCTGCCTGTAACATAAAAAAATATGTGAACTTTAACAACATTAGAACATAAATGTTCCGAGTCCATGGTCCTCACCCGGAAGAGGGTGGAGTGCTCTCTCCGGGTTGGGGAAGAGATTCTGCCCAAAGTGGAGGAGTTTAAGTACCTCGGGGTCTTGTTCACGAGCGGAGGAAGGGTGGATCGGGAGATCGATAGGCGGATCGGTGCGGCGTCAGCAGTAATGCAGGCTCTGCACCTGTCTGTCGTGGTAAAAAGGGAACTGAGCCGAAAGGTGAAGCTCTCGATTTACCAGTCGATCTTCACCCCTATCCTCATATATGGTCACAAGCTCTGGGTCGTGACAGAGAAAACGAGATCGCGAGTACAAGCGGCCAAAATGGGTTTCCTTCGCAGGGCGGCTGGGCTCTCCCTTAGAGCTAGGGTGAGAAGTTCGGTCATTTGGGAGGAGCTCGGAGTAGAGCCACTGCTCCTACGCGTTGAGAGGAGCCAGATGAGGTGGCTCGGGCATCTGGTCCGGATGCCTCCTGGACGCCTCCCTGGTGAGGTGTTCCGGGCACGTCCCACCAGAAGGCGGCCCCGGGGTAGACCCGGGACACGCTGGAGAGACTATGTCTCTCGGCTGACCTGGGAACGCCTCGGGATCCCCCGGGAAGAGCTGGACGAGGTGGCTGGGGAGAGGGAAGTCTGGGCTTGCTGCCCCCGCGATCCGACCACAGATAAGCGGGAGAAGAAGTGACGTGACGTGACGTGACGTGACGTGACGTGACGTGACGTGACGTGACGTGACGTGACGTACGTGACGTGACGTGACGTGACGTGACGTGACGTGACGTGACGTGACGTGACGTGACGTGACGTGAACATAAATGTAGACTTCCTGGAGCACTGGGTCGTTGACCCTCTGAGGTCCCTGTTGGAAGGAGGAGGGTGGTGACCCCCCTGAAGGGTTGGGGCCCTCCCTAGTGGTGGAATGACTGTCCAGCATGTAAATCCCACAGCCTCTAGATATGTCCAACATAAAGTTTTGCATTTGCCTACTCAGTCGGCAGCTTATATTTCTTTTATATGAGAGAACAGAGTAAAAGACAGTTACCTTTTTGTGTCAGGTGTATTCCTTTAATATACCACATGGACACCAATCATGAACGGTTTGGATGCTCTCTTAAACTCCTGTAGCTTATCTCTCACTCGCGTCTCCATTCGTCTCGCTCTGACTCCTCCGTCTGCCCATTGCCATGGAAATGCCTCCAGTAAACACTCCTCCATACTGGGACCCGGCTCCTCTCTTGCGGTGTTCACGGAAATCCCCCGCGCCTTCAGCTCCAGCGCGGCTGCCTGAGCATCCTCGTAAGTCTGTGGGCCGGTGCTCCAGTGGATACGGATCCTCGTGAACAGAGTTTGGAAGCGAATACCCTGATCTTTGAGTGCTTTCTTAATTCCTCCGTAAGCTCTGCGCTTCTCCATGACCTCGTAGGTGTAAAACATCTGCTTGTTGTTCATAAGGACCTTCTTTTTCCAAGCTAATTTGAGGACAGTTTCTTTTACATCAAACTCGAGGAAGTTTATGACAACAGACCGCAGAGTAGCGTTGGGTCCTGGCTTCTGAGCCAGAGCTCTGTGAGCACGCTGGATTTTTAGAGACATACCTTCAGGTAGGGGAAGCTCAGTGGTCAGTAAATTTTCAACGAACTTTATCATGGAATCACCCTCCACATCCTCAGGCACACCATACAGCCGGATATTGTTTCTTCTGGACCTGCTTTCCAGATCTGTCACTTTTTGCTGCAGTTTGGGTTGTTCTTTTAGCAGGCAGAGCAGGGTCTCTTTAGTTAAGGAGCCGCTTGCTTCAACTTCAGAAATGCGCTCCTCTGTCTCAGGGGTAGCCCGAGCTTGATCTTGAAGCGTCGACCCCATTTCTGCTAGCTTGTGGTTAAGCTCTTGTATAAGCGTTGTCATCTCGTCTTTTAAATCCTTCCTTAAATCTCCCTTAAGTTCAGAGATGGCTGTTTGCATGTCGCTTTTAAACTCGCGAAGGTCTTTGGAAATGGAGTAGATTTCACGAAGCAGCTCATCTCTGGGTTCCCTAGCTTCTTTGCTAGTTAGCTCGGTGCTACTGTCATCAATGTAGGTGTCCATTTGGTCTTTCTTCGTTGTTAACTGCCCAGTCAGTTGGTTTTTTGTGCTCTTCTGGCGTCTCTCTGTAACTTATTCCCACTCATCTTCCTACTATACAAGGTGGCGAGTTGAAATTCTGAACAGGGGGATGATTTCAAGCAGGTTAAGACAGAGCAAAAATTATACGTCTGTGTCACACATGAGTTCCGCCAGAAGCCAAAATTGGGTTATTTTTTAACCCAACTGTTTTTACTGTGTGAAAAGATGTGTCCAAAGCACAGCACACGTGCCCCCAGGTGCAGAGCCATCGTTTCACAAGCAGGAGTAGGCATCAGCCATCACACATCTAGCATGTTTGAGCCCTGAAAGGATCTAAAGGTGAAATGAGACATTTCAAGAACCAGAGTGTTCTTACTTTGTTTAACTGTGGGAGTAGGAAGGTTGCCAAAATAAGTAGTGTCCAGCTGCAGCCTGCTATAGATGGCTTAGCTATGGCATATCTAAAATAAAACAGTGACATGTAATGTCAAAAAGATATGTGATCAAAGCAATAAAAACATGCAATATACTAATTTGAAGTTTAGAACTTATTTTGAGAAGAGATGAGTCTATTCCAGCTTCTATCAAAGCGTAACTGTATATAGACAAAAAGGACTGTCTGCATATTAATCTTTAGAAAGATGGGTGAATAACAACTAACAGCTGGAAAAACATAAACAAATGACAGATATAAATATCAAGATAGATGAGTACCAGTTTTTATAGAGAAATGGCACGATAACATACTGCATCTCTGGGCTTTAAAAACATTAACAAAGCTTATTTTAAAAATGTTATATATACAAGTAAAAGATTTTATTCAAACACTGGCCTTGAAATTCAGAGTTGCACTTGTTTGTGCCCATCAATTATACAAGGAACTTTATTGTTCTTACTATTGAATTCTTTAATCATCCCAGAGGACATGGAGTGGGCACGCAAAAATACAGTGAAACTCGGCTTACTTTTTGAACATAAGCTGCTGAAAGGAGTGATTTAAATAGAGCTGTTTAGGAGGTGTAAAGTGGGTAGTTGATGAAATTGTTATGTTCATCAGGAAGCCAGGCATGTTGGGGAACATTTGGTGTGCAGCAGAGAAAAGAAAAACATGTCACTGTAGCCAACACAGAGAAGTGGATGCTCCTTTTTCTCAGCTGAGTATGAATCCGCCCCAAAGACAGCAGGTGATGTCTGCAATCCTAACAAGGTGAGAGGGATGCAAAACTATTTTGCATCTCTGTTTACCTTGAAGAAAATCCTGCCAGGTCAGGATTTCATTTCTGTGAGTGGGGTGGTGGTGAGATTTTTTGTGATTTCTGTCTCGTCTTTTGCATGTGTGTGCCTTTTTTCACATTTGTTTGCAGGTGTGTGCAAATATCAGAGAAGCGTGAGATGTTGTGTTTACTCTGAAGATCAATGGTGGATCTCTGAGGAAGAAGAAAAGGCCAATCTTCTACTGTAATAACACTGGCACACTTTGTGCGGTGTGTGTGTGTGTGTGTGTGTGTGTGTCTGTGTGTGCTCTCAAAAGGAAGGAGTACATGGTGTAGACATATAGAGTACAATAATCAAGGAGTTTACGGGAACAACATGCAGATTTGCCCATCATTCCTGAATTCTTGAAACATCCTTTGTTGTTTTTCAGTTGTTCATCTTCCTTATACACTCCATGTGCCACGACCAACCTTGCAGTGCAAATGGATCGGCCTGAGCTGATGACTGTAATCAAATGGATGAATCTTGCCAACCTCCAATCTATAACGTTTGCGAGTGGCCCACAGTGGCACTATTCAATCAGCATCCTTTAGAGCAGGAAGAGGTGGGAGACAACATCAGGAAATGACTTCTCGTACAGAGACTATCATGGATGCTAACAGCTTAAGTAGCAGTTTTACGAGATCTGGACCACATGTCTTGCGAGGATTCAGTGAATCCTCAGGAGTCTGCTCTCCCCCTCCCTCTCGGGCTCTCCCTCTGCTCCTGCTGTAGGGGTGGAGTTTCTCTGCTCTGCAACCTGCACACCTGCTTTCCATCATCTCATCAACTCCCCTATTTAAGATTAGTTAAGTATATTCCACGGTCCATCTTATTAATCAGAAGTAAAAGAAAAAACACATCCCATTCCTTCACTGATGTGGTGGTTTCATATCATCAGTCAAATAATTTAGCTCTCTTCAACATGTTTTACTGCACAGAGGTATGTACAGCAGGGATTAAAACCAAAGGCCTTGACAAAGGGCTTCATTAATATGTTTGAAATGTAGCAGGGCAAAAAGTAATTAAATGGGTCCATACGTGCTTTATCTACAGTGCTACAAAAAATCCATGTTCTACTGTCCTTCAGATCTTTATCAAATACTTGGTACTGTTAAAATACAAGTAAAACACATCTTTGTCACAGACCGGGATGTAAGTAAGTGAAAGTATAGCAATTATACACCTAATTGCCACTCTAAAAGGTAGGCTACACCTATTTAATATCAGCTCTGACCCCATTTTGCCTTCAAAACTGCTTTACTTAGCAATTTATTTAACAAGGACAATGCATATTAATAAAAATGTTCTATAATTATACCAGAATCAGCCAAATGGCTAGTTTCCATCTGCAGTCCCTGACCAGATGTCAAGAAAAGTGTCTCTAAAACGAACAAACAAATAAACAAAAATAAGGGAACTCTTTGTGGCATAGATCAAACTATAAAGGAATGAACACAGTCAGCAACAATACTCAAGTGGGCTGTGGCTTTTAACTGATGCTCAGTTGGTACTAAGGCGCTCTAGATGGTCAAAAACATATTTCCAGCAAATCAATCTTAGTGATGTGGGAAAAAAAGATTGTGTAAGGATAAGTAAAAATGAATAAAATATGAACTCTTGAACTAGAATGCACTGATGCACTGCTTACAGCTATATTCCGTATTCCATTACGTATTCTCATCTTAGCTTTCAACAGACATTAAACATACTTAATTTTTGGGGCAAAGGTTCAAAATTTAATTTCTGCTCTGACTGAAGGGTGAAAAAGGACAAATTTGGAGGTCAGTGGTCAAGGTTGCAGGGCTTTATGTTAAGTTTTTCCTGGGGTTAATAGGCTTTGAGGTATTTTCTTCAAACTTATTTATCACCCAAAATCAGAAACAACATGATTTAATATACATTTTTATTTGAAATTAAATGGTAAAGTGATTATAGGACCATCTAGAAAATGAGATGCTGAACCTCAAGCAACTAATAAATTAAAAGTCAACAGAGACAAATAAGACAGCAACAAATTTATGGTCTGGGCATCTATTGATGTATTTTTACATTAAATTTCCTCTAAATTTCCTCCTCTGTCTTTCTAAATGTCTCTCTGTCCACACTCACACTGCTTCAGTGGATGACTATTCAGCCCGAGTCTGGTTCTATTCAAGACTTTTTTCGTCTTGCCTCTGTAACTTCTGCAAAATGTTGTGCTGTACTCATGGTGGGTTTCTATTACATCTGGATTATTAAAATACATAAAATAAATGAAAGGTAATAAAATAAAGAGATAACAAAAAAAGAGGAGGAAGAATATAGTGCCAACCTACTCATCGGTGAGTTGCTGAGATTTATTTGGAGCCATAGATGTTTTTTTAAATCCAGACTTTGAAAGTCAAGATCAGAAAACTTTTCTCTTATTGATGGTTGAAACATATTACCTAAAGATAGCCCTCAAAAATCCAAGCTAGATGCACTATTTAAGTCTTTGGAGGTCACAGTCTGTTGCTGGGTCCATGTGCTCCCCTCTCACCAATGATGCACCTCTGATATACTTCTGAAGACAAGACAACTTATCTCCATATCAGTCCTTCAGACATTCACAGTATAGATGGTAAAGGACTTGAGCTTATAAAGCACTTTTCTAGTCTTTGACTACTCAAAGCTGCTTTACACCGCAGGTCACACCTACCCATTCACGCCCATTCACTCTCACATTCACTCACTGATGGTTCTGAGTTTCTATGTTAGTTTTTCATCAGTATCTCTAACACATTCACACCCACATCACCATGTGTCGCCCTGAGCTGGGCTTGAACCTGCAACCTCCCGATCAATGACCAAGCAAACTATCCAACTGCGTCACCAACGCCTCATAGAGACAAATTATCACAGGTAAATGGTTATAAGCATTAAAGGGACTGTGAGGAGTTTGTAAGTAATTACAAAAAAGTCTCACTTTTAGATATATGCCTGATCGAAATACACACTTTAAGATGAGTTTTATAGCATCTAAATAGGTTATCTATAAATGCTATTCTTTAGCCTTCTGGTCGGGTTGCTCAGGGCTGAACTGGCCTGGATACTCAACTTCGGGAACAAGACAATTAAAACTGGAGCAAATTTATATTATTTTATGAATTATATTACACGTCTTAGAGCACCGGGCTGTAAGTAGCGATATATAGCCGGCTACAAAATTACGATACTGTTTTCCAAAAATTGTTTGTTGTCACACATCAAAAACTACCGCTATGTAACTAGAATGACATAAATTACCTCATCGCTTTGCATCCTGTAAGTTGTTGAAAAAAGAAGTTGTAAAGCAATGCAGAGTTCTGAGCAAGGTCCGAGCTGCATTCATTAGCATCACAACAAACACGCTTTGGATAGCACACGTCTTGTGGTGCGTTCCAGTTGTAGTCAGAAGTAGGAATTTTGAGTTCCAAGTAGGAAACTGCAACTGGAACGTCCCCCAAAGTCAGAAATTTCCTCCTGGGAACTCGGTGAAACCTCGCCACCCTCGAGTTGACAATGGAAGATGGATGCCCCCAGAGTGAACAGTTATTTAGCTCCTGTAATAATCAATTTATTTGCACTTCTGACTGGGGTGTCTCACTCTAGATCAGCTGTATACATAGTATTGTTAGACTTATAGTTACAAAAATGCTGCCATAGTGATAATCACATTCTTCATGTGATATTTGTGAACAACGCAGGGCGTGCTAACAACAGCTAACAATAGCCTGGTAGATCAGCATGTTTTTTTCCGACTTCAGCTGGAACGCTGATAACTCTGAGATGATGTCACTCCAAGTTCTGCGGTTACTGGAACGCAGCATTACGACAGTCGCCGCGCGTGCTCATGGGTAGCAGAGTCTTTTACGTTGCCAGTAATAGATTCTCCTCACAGTCCCTTTAAGTCTGAATGGGGCTAAGCATTCTCTCAGGCAACAGTCTCCAACCATTATACCTTTGAGCCCACCTTAGTGGTAACCATTAAGCTCTGAACCCTCCTTGGAACCTACAAAAATGATTTGATACATGAATGAGCAAAACCAAAATGTTTTGTTTTATTGATTAAATTCAAGATTAAATGTGTTTACAAACATAAAAGAGCTTTAAGACAGTATGAACTGAGTGTATCATTTTTGCTTTAGCCTTGCAGCTCCTCATTTTTTTTATTGAGTTTTTCTTGTTTTTAGCTTGTTATGATGAAGGAATGGTCATCTAAAACGGCATTTTTATGTCAACAATCTATATAATTACATCATCAAGTTTACAACAAATAACAGATCAACATTTTTAGATTTTACAGAAATCATCATGGGTCCAATTCCAGACACCATGAGACACGGTGAAAAGACTCGTTGTCTACACAGTCAAATATACAAGATGAAGACATTAAATATGTCGGCAGATAACTCATCACTTAATTGCAAGCAAGAACACAAAAAAGGCAGTGCACATTAAAGATGAAGAGCTTGAATAGACAAGTTTTGTGATTAAGTTTCTACGCACATATTTTATTATGCCCAAAAAAACAGAACTCCTGTCAACAACAAACTGGTGAAGAAGCACAGTAATTACTTGTACGGCAGTATTACAGGAAACAATGAAACAAGCCGGAATGATGGTGTTCTAAACTGTTTTGCAAACTCAATGATGATATCAAACAAGGAAAAAGATTTCAGTCTGTACCTAAAAATGGAGAAAAAGATATTTTATCTTCAAGTCTCCTGCTGCAGCTACCTTTACCTAGACGCAGTGCACAGAGGGATTTAGCACACTAATTAACACTCCCAGTGTGTGTGGGTGTGTCTGTGTGTGTTTCAGTCTGATGGTATGCTAAATGTACCTGATTGGATTGTGAAGATGAAAACTTCAGTTTGCATCTTATGCCCCCAATTAATTTAAATGTATGCAGAGAGGGGAGCCTGGCTGGCCGGATCACATCATCCACACATTAAGAGATGTAGACAGTGGGGAGAGGGGGGTGTTCGGGCAGGAGGGGGTGTGGGGGATACACTCATGCAGGTGAGATGTGGAAAGACAGAGTGAGCTTGGAGAGCAAAGTCAGACGCATGCCACATTGATGTACACAAACATAGCATTTCTCACCCATTGACCATACTTCAGCAGGCCTCCGGATTTATTTAAAGCCACCGTAGTTTAGATTTACAAGTCTAATAAAGATGTTGACCACTGACATAAACAAATATTCACTTGTACATTCCCCTGATCACACTGTAGCACACACACACACACACACACACACACACACACACACACATATATACACATATATACAGTACACACACACACACACACACACACACACACACACACACACACACACACATATATATATATATATATATATATATATATATATATATATGTATGTATGTATGTATGTATGTATGTATGTATGTATGTATGTATGTATGTATGTATGTATGTATAGATAGATAGATAGATAGATAGATAGATAGATAGATAGATAGATAGATAGATAGATAGATAGATAGATAGATAGATAGATAGATAGATAGATAGCTAGATAGATAGATAGATAGATAGACTCATAAAGTGTCCAAAAAATAATCACCAGCCTGAGCTACACAGCAAGTTGATCCATGCTTTAATATTGTTTAAGTCAAATTCTGACTTTAGTAGTTTCCTGCAGCTGATGCTGTCAGTGTTTTTGACCTATTTCAAAGTATTACTAAAAATATCTACTAAAATCCCAGTGTTTAAATAATTGAAGCAAGTACTGTAGGTAGTAAGTTGATGGCAATGCACACTGTAAAATCCAATAGCTGCCTTGACTTGCAAACATGAGTTAACTTTACTAAGTTAACAAAAATATACCTTATGACTAGTATTTATTAAGTAACAATCACTTGCATGTGTAAAAATGGAAAATACTTACTTTTTTAAGCAAAGATTACTTTTTTATAGTTAAGCTCACTCGCAACAATAATTAGTAAACACAGTCTCACACTGAAAAAATCCAATAGCTGTCTTGGCTTGCAAACATGAGTTAACTTTACTGTTTACAAAAATATGCCTTTATGATTAGTATTTATTAAGTAAAAATCACTTGCATGTGTAAAAATGCCAAATAAATGCAAAATACTTTTTTTTTTTTTAAGTGAAGATTACTTTTTTTTTTTTTAGTTAAGCTCACTCGCAAAGGTTAAGCTCACTCGTGTGATTTTTGAACCACTCAGATTTTTGGAGCTGAGTTTGCATGGTAGCATGGTGGCATGGCGTCGCAGCAGGTAGTGCATGTACCTCACAGCAAGAAGGTACCTGGTTCAATTCTCAGGGTGGACAGGGGCCTGAAGTTTGCAGGATATCAAGCAAACTCTACTTGATTGTTTTAGTTGCTTAAACTCATTTGTAAGTGTACTCTACAAAGGAAGTGCTAGTTAGTACAACTAAAATCAACTAGTTCTCTGCACTTGTTTTTTTAAGTGCAACCGGTTTGCATGCTTTTTTTAAGTAATGATAACTAATTGGATTTTTCAAATGTTGATGTTTTATGTCCCATTTGTTCATGTTTCCAAGATATAAAACAACCAACCACAAGCACGATGATGACCAACAAACAAACATAAGATTGGGAAAAAATGTGCATCACTTTTGCAGTAACCATTATAAGGCTGTAATAAATACACAGTTCAAAAATCATAAAGGGGCAGGAAAGATGGTAGAGGATTGTCTGAGGGAGGACGTTGGGCAGGGATGGAGACAGAATCTATCAGCAGTGAAAACACAGTATTAATAACAGAGAGGAGTGGAAAGACTTACTCGACCAAGAGGGTCACATGTTGTTAATGGAAAAGATGGAGTTTTGCCTCTTTGGTCACCTGTTCAGCGTGCTATGGCTCTGAGACGTTTGGCTCTTCAGCAGCGATCTGTCATCATCAGGGTCGGCAGGAGAGAGCGTCCGCCTTAAGGTTTAAAAGAAATAAAATAAAGCCATAATTACTTTAATAAGAGCTCACTCAAGGTGAGCTGCTGTAACATCAGGTTCTGTGTTATGGAAACAAACTTCTCCAGCATTGTGAAGCTCAGTTTTGGTCTGTGTTTGTGCCCCTGATCACTCCGTGCTGTGCGTCATGCCATTAATGTTAAACTGAGCATGCACTTCACTTCTGAAGCCTGAGCTGTTCACATCACAGTCTGCAGTCAGACCACATTTAAAGGTTTAATCTGAACAGCAAAACAAAAAAATCGGATTTGAGCAATAAATCGGAATTGAGCATTAAGGGCTGCAGTGTGAACGTAGCCTTTGTCAGACAAGCTGGTCTGAGTATTTCAGAAATTGCTGATCTACAAGAATATTCATGTACAGCTACATCTGGAGTTTAAAGAGAATGGTTTGAAAAAGAAAAAATATTCAGTGACCAGCAGTGCTGTGGGCCAAAATAATTTGGTTGTTACCAAAAGTCATAGGAGAATGGCCAGAGTGGCTCAGGATAATAGAAGGGCAGCACTGACTGAAGTGATCACTCCTCAAACCAAGACATGCAGAAGACCTTTTCGTAAGCATGCAGTGCATCACATGTTGAAGCAGATGGACTATTACAGCAGGAAGCCACACCAAGTGCCTCACTGTCAGGTATAACAGAAAACAATTGAACTAGCTCCACCACATGGAGGACTCCAGGTCATATTTTCTTTTGATTTAAATAATATATCTGATAAAACCATTTCTGCGAGTGGTGCATTTCAACTCCAAAGCATTTCCAGATTACAATGGCTCCATTCACTGCCTGGGGATCACCAACCAATGAACTTGTCTGAAAGCACCACACATGACAGTCAGACAAGTAAGTGAGTGAAAAGGCTTTGTGATTGGTGAGAGAAAAGAAACATGGAAGTATAAGAAACACAGCAGTGACAAAAGACAACAGGGAACAGACAAGATGTGGGGTTTCTTGAAATAAGAAGGCAGTGACAATGAGTCTTTGATTGAGAAAAGATTAATTTTATGTGATTATTGTCCCCACTGTCAGCTTAAAGTGATATTCCGGGATGGAACAAGTAGGGTCCTATCACAAGGTTTAGGGCAGAAATTACCCCTACAGCAGTGTTTCTGTGCAGCAGAAGCCCAGGGCGCTAGGACCAAGCACCCCCTTCCTCCTCCGGTCCTGCTCGTCTGCCGATTCCTCTGCAGTCACACGGGGCCATATCTTACTTGTCCAAAAACACAAATAAACGGACTCCCACCGAAAAAATCTGATATCGGTCTGCATTCACGCTTTATTTAGAGAATTTTCAGCGCGTTACTTTTTCCACGGAGGCTGTTTCACGGCGCTATGAGAAATAGAGCCTTATTTAGCAGTGTTTTTGTGAGAAAGTAACGCGCTGAAAATTCTAATCGTTCTTACGTAGCGGTAGTTTTTGATGTGTGACAACAAGCAATTTTTGGAAAACTTAGTATCATAGTTTTGTAGCCGGCTATGTATCGCTTCTTACAGCCCGGTGCTCTAAGACGTGTCCAAATAATAAAAATTTGCTCTAGTTTTAATTGTCTTGTTCCCAAAGTTGAGTATCCAGGCCAGTCCAGCCCGGTCCGACCCGACCGGAAGGATAAGGAATAGCATTTATAGATAACCTATTTTGATGCTAGAAAACTCATCTTACAGTGTGTATTTCCATCCGGCATATATCTAAAAGTGAGACTTTTTTGTAATTACTTAGAAACTCCTCACAGTCCCTTTATTGTGCTAAGGATGATTAAATTACAATCAAACAAGACTATATTGTCTTGATTCAGATTTTCTGTGTTTACCGTAATTCTCAAACATAATACGCACTCAATTATAACACGCATCCCATATTTCAGGCTCTGTGATCAGATATAACACGCACCCAAATTTTGCCCAAACCTTACTCTCCTAGACAAACACCCAAAAGCTTTTGTCGTTGGTCTGTCCTTCATTATCTCTGCTTTTGTTCGCTCCACCCCCAAATGTAAGCTTCACTCACGCCAAATTTCCTCCAGCTTCTCTGTTGCCCACTGCCTCAGACACTTCAGTCACATTCTTTTTAATGCTGCTGGGTAATTCACTCTTTTTGTCAACAATTCTGATGGTATTTTACTGTTGTGCAATTATTCCCTCCAGATGAAACCTTCTGACGGTCTTACAGTACTTGGAGCAGCGACATCACGTCGTATCATATTTCACACATCCCAGCATGCTCAGTCAGTGTAATCAGAGAGCAGCTATCAACATGGCAATGTCTTTGACCAATCAGAACACAGCTATTTTGGTCCCCCTCGCTTACAAAATAGCAGCGCCATGTGTGTTTACATGTGAGCGGTACCATAACATGGAGAATTACACGATCATTACACAAAGGTAAACTAATTAAGACCCAAAATATTGGATTAGAACAGTTTAACAGTCAGTTTAATAAGAATAACAAAAGCTTACCGGTAATGCTTTAAGATAAATATTTCAGAATATTTCAGCTTTTTGTATCAGATGTGTTATAATCGCGATGTTGGTGAGACAAACTACTTTACAAATTTTGATGTGCTTGTGTACAATATGCACGCAAAAACAAGACCTTATTTAAGAGTAAAAAATGCATGTGATATATGAGAAATTATGGTAGTTAAGTTACTCGTATTGTGTTCATGTTCTGTCTTGTCTTGTGCTTCCTGTTTTACTTTGAAACTTCACCGGTCTTTCCTGGTCTCCGTAGGTTTTGCTTCCTATCTGGCATTCTCACACCTGATCCTTGAGCCGTTTGTCATCACCCTCATTACGTCATGTATTTTTAAACCTCTTGGCTCCCCGTGTCTTATTGCCAGCTCGTTAGTACTTCAGTTTCGCGTTCCAGCATTCTTCCTAGTCTTGTCCACGTCTGATCTGATCCTGTTCTGACTTTTTTGATCTTGCCCTTAGCCTCAGTGTCTTTGGATACAATTGTCTTTTTGGCTGCCTTTCTGTGTACCGACCCTCAACTGTCATTAAGGCAAGTTTTTAGAAAATTCTTTACACCTCGTGTCCTGCATTTGGATCCTTATTCTGTTTTTATTTATTTATTTATTTATTTATTTATTTATTTATTTATTTATTTATTAGATCCCCATTAGCTGCTGAAATTAACAGCAGCTACTGTTCCTGGAGTCTCACCAATCTCATCAACCAAAGAAGCAGTAAACATCAAACACTTTACATTATATCACATATACTAACAAATACACATGACTCAGATTGCAGCTCAACACTTAAAAATAATAATAATAAATAAATAATGCTCACTTGACAATGCATTTTCACAGTTAAACATGTTGGGTAAACAGAAACAATTTCAACTTTTCCTTAAAGCACATTACATTACTCTCTGAGACCAGAAAAAAGAGTAAGGCATTTGATGCCACCATTGCTCTGTAACACAAAGCATCCTCTGTTTAAAGGTGGTTCTACACCAGGGCAACACCAACTGACGTTCCGATGACTGTCGGGTAAAATGATAATGAGTACCTGAAAAATATTCTAAAGTTCTGCGTAGTATTTCTGGTGTTTTTGTTGTTGTAATATTTTTGATAAGACATATTAGTGAATATTGCACCCTGCATTTAATCTAACATTTGTTTGGAATGGGCATTGAAGGATTAAACGGGCTGCTTTATTTTGGGCCACCTGTAACCTATTCATATTACTCTTTGTTGTACTTGACCAAATTATAGAGCAATAGTCTAAGTGTGACAGCACCAGCGCCTGCACCACTTGCTTTAGTAGACGATTAGACATTACATTTCTGCAGCGTTTAATCACAGCTACACCACTATCCATCTTTTTAACTATATGATCTACCTGGTTGTTCCGGGACATTTGACGGTCTACAATAAATCCTAATAGTTTTACCTCTGTTACTTGTTCTACCTCTGTGTCACCCAAAGATATGTGAAGCTTAGATGTTTCTCTTAATGAATGTTTAGAACCTAGAACTATACATTTTGTTTTGCCCCTATTTAGAACCAGTTTATTGCAAAGCATCCACTTTTCTGTTAACTCTAATGCCTTATTTAATATTCTAGTCAATTCATCTGTTGTATATGCTGAAGCATAAATTGTCAAATCATCTGCATATTCTGCAACAGTGGCATGATCCAAAATCAAGGGAAAATCATTAATAAATATGGAAAACAAAAGCGGGCCCAAACAACTTCCTTAAGGCACCCCACAGCTCACAGCTTTCTGCTCAGAATAACTACCATTGAAGTATACTGCACATTTCCTCTCAAAGAGCTCTCAACCCATGCCACAGCAGAGGGTTCAAAACTGTAACAGTGCAGCTTATTCAATAACACATGGTGATCAAGAATGTCAAATGCTGCACTCAAATCAAGTAGTACAGACCCAACAATTTTTTTATCATCAATTTCCTTCATCCAGTCATCTGTCATCTGATCGAATGCTGTGGCTGTGGGGTGTCATTTCTTGTATGCATGTTGATACACAGAATTCAGCCCATTTTTACAAAAATAACTTTGAATTTGGTCATATATTATTCACTCCATTATTTTACTTAGGGCTGGTAATACACTGATTGGTCTACTATTCTTTCCCGAAAATGATTGTCTATTATTCTTTGGCAATGTTAAAATTTTGGCTATTTTCCATTCGGCAGGGCAAACACATGTTTTTAAACTCAGATTAATAATATGGGCAACAGGCTGAGCAATCAGATCAGCAACAGGTTTCAATATCTTCATATCAAGGTTGTCGACACCAGAGGCTTTTTCTTTGCTAACTTGGAGTCATTTCAATATTGTCTCAGGTTGAATACTTTCAAAAGTAAACTTACAAACTTTATTATACATTATTTTGTTCCTTATCGGTTTACTAAAAAAATCATCTTCATCTCTAGATAGCAAATCCTTGTGCATATTTACTTTTACTACTAAAATAACTACTGAGATAATTAGCAATATTGCATGGTTTAGTAAAAAACTGTCCATCTCCCTCTAAAAATGAGGTGTAGATCTTCCTTTTCTGCCCATTACCTCATTAAGTGTAGTCCAGATTTTCCTACTATCTAGTTTAGAGCAGACTATTTTATTTTGATATTTTTTTCGCTTCTTTATCTTGTTCAGTTTTGTTACATGATTCCTCGATCTGCGATAAATTACCCACTGTTGTACATCTCCTGATCTGATTGTTTCAGTTTTGGCTCGATTTCTTTCCGTCATATTATCTCTAAGTTCTTTGTACAACCACGGCGCTTTGACATTTCTTACTGTGAGCTTCCTTTTTGGTGCATTTCTATCAATAATTGACAAAAACAAATCATTAAACATCTTTAAGGCCCTGTTGGAATCTTTTTTCTGAGAGACCGTGGACCAATCAATTCTACTAACATCTCTATAATACAAACTCTCATCAAAGTTTCGATACATTCTCTTTATAATTATTTTCTGACCTGCTTTTGGTACTTTTTTCTTTCCTCCTATTGCCACTAAATTGTGGTCACTACAACCTACAGGAATTGATAAAGCCTTTGAACACAGGTCGGCAGCACTTGTTAAAATTAAATCAATGCATGTGGATGATTTCAAGCCATCAGGCCCATAGACAACTCTGGTTGGATTCTTGATTGCTTGTGTCAAATTACATGTGTTTGCACAGGAAGATAGCTTAGATCTAAGTGCACAGGATTTTACACCCCAGTCGATATTCAAGTCACCTAAAAAGTATACTTCATTATTTAGGTCACAAACCCTATCCAGCATATCATATATTAAATCAAGATACATTACATTGGCATTTGGTGGTCTGTAGCAGCACCCAATGAATAGAGATCTTAGATGAGGTAATTGGATTTGTAACCACATTGCTTCCACACCAAATATACTTTAATCCTCTCTCTCTTTCACTGGAATGTGACTCTGAACAGACATAGCGATTCCTCCCCCATATATATTTCTATCTAACCTATAAATATTAAATCCATCGATATTTAGTAAAGCATCCTTAATAGTGGGATCCAGATGTGTTTCCCAAATTGCCATTGTGTGTAAATCCTGCTCTAAAATAATTTCTGAGATATCCTGTATTTTGTTCCTTAAACTGCAGATTTTTAAATGAGCCATCCTTAAACCCTTACTCAGTAGTTTCAAGTTACCATGTGCCATATATACCTAATAGTTTTTCTTCAATAAACATAAATCAGTCATTGTCATTTCAGAGCCAACATTTGAGCTACATACAACAAACAAACAACCATGAACAACCTCCATTATTCTTTCACACCCATATCCAATCCCCACACGCCCTCTACCAACATACATCCACAAAAACAGTCTCATACATCCATACTCATACACACAAGCTGCCAACAAACACATTGGGTTTAACAGGACTGCGCCATCACTCACAACCAAAACCAAATTCAAGTGGTCACTCTTATTTTACATGTAGCCTAGTTCGACAAACAGAACCGGAAAAACTTAACAAAAAAAAAAATTAATAATAATAATAATAATAATAATAATTATAAGAAGAAGAAGAAGAATTATTATTATTATTATTATTATTATTATTATTATTATTATTATTATTATTATTATTATTATTATTGTTATTATTATTATTATTATGATTATTATCTGTTTTAGTTCATGACAGTATATAAACACACATGGACAAAACTCTTGGTACTCTTCTGTTAAAGAAAGAAAAACCCACAATGGTCACTGAAATAACTTGAATCTGACAAAAGTTGTCATAATTAAAATGTACTAAAAATGAACTCGGACATTGCTTTTAAGTTGTGATTCAACAGAATCATTTTTAAAAAAACAAAGTGATGAAACTGGCCTGGACAAAAATGTTGGCACCCCTAGAAAAGATTGAAAATGGTTTGACCATAGGGACATGTTAAATTATGGTGTGTCCTGTAATTATCTTCACAGTGTCTTCAAACTTGTAATCAGTCAGTCCACCTATTTAAAGGCTGAAAAGTCGTCCCTGTGCTGTTTGGTATCATGGTGTGTACCACACTGAACATGGACCACAGAAAGCTAAGAAGAGAGCTGTTTCACGACATTTGAAGAAAGTCATAGACAAGCATGTTAAAGGTAAAGGTTATAAGACCATCTCCAAGCAGCTTGATGTTCCTGTGACTACAGCTGCACAGATTATTCAGAAGTTTAAGGTCCACAGGACTGTAGCCAACTTCCCTGGACGTGGCTGCAGGAGGAAAATTGATGACAAACTGAAGAGACGGAGAATACAAATGCTAAAGTTAAGTTAATTTCAGAGCTGTCATACGGTGGCCGACAAGGGGACACGCGCTGCAAACAAAAAAACGCGACATAAACGGCCAAAACGCAATACAAATGATCAAAACGCTGCAAACACATGAACGATGCAAACTCAAAAACACACAAACACATAAAAAAAAATGCAACAGAGAAATGCTGCACCAAAAAGACACGATGCATTCACAGAAACGCTGCAAAAGCAAAAACATACAAACCGACAAAACAATTGCAAAAGGGAAATGCTGCATACAAACCCCAAAACAACTGCAAGAGGGAGACGCTGCAAATTCACGGAAAGTCGGCAGGCCACTAGGGTGAGCTGACCATAGATATTATATACGTAGATGCCTCATTGACTGGCGCTTCCACTGGCCGCCATCTTGGAGGGGTCTCACATACCCACCCCCAATGAGTTAATTATACCGAGAAAGGTGTATAATGCCCAACTATTATGAGCATACCTCAGCGAATTTTTACCAAATTTTCACACGGATAAGTTTGTTACAAACGGAAGAGATGCACTTATAATACATGACGTTGTCACACATTAAAATACATTCTTTCAAATTAAAATGCTTTTTATTATGCTGGGATTCACAATGCCGACTTCACACAGTTTGTAATATAATGATGATAATAATAATTATAATAATTATTATTATTGTTATTATTTTAATCATAGTAAAATTAATCATAACAATAGCAACATCAGCCACAATAATAATTAAAATAAATTAAACTACAGTATGGATGTTTACGAAAAAACAAAGATTTAAAATAGATAAGTAGATCACCAGTAATATCAATAGTTTGTTATAAAAGGGAGGAAAGTCATTTAACACTAGCTGCAGAGTAATGATAGTCATTGTAAAGGTAATACATAACTATATCATAGTAAATAAAATAAAATAGAAGGCATCAAAGAGAAATACAATTAAACAAAGGGTGGAGTATTAACAAGCAGAGGAGGAACAACATCATTAGCAGCAGGTGATATGATGTAGGAGCAGGGAGGGGAACTTGTCACTATGGTTGTGTGGAGAGAAACTTTAAAGGGGGCAATAAATAAAATGTAGTACAATATGGATAGAATGATGTAAAGGAATGAAGAATAGATAAATGAAAAGGAGAAAAAGTGAGTATGTAGATGATGAAATAATGAAAATAATTTCAATAAGAAGAGGATCAAGAAAATAAATGAGTAAGTCTGATCAATAAGTAATAATGGTAATATAGTATTGGTAAAAGTAATAACAACAGTAATATTTTTTTTTCGTATTTTTGTTTTTGTGTGCTGTGAGAATATTCAATGCAACGATTTCAGGCACAGGCACATGTACGTTCGCTCGCACACACAAACCAGACATTAAATCATGTTGACATGACATGTGTATTAAATAATTTTACTCAGCTGTGTTGAAATAAAACTAAATAAAGCCATCTGCTTTCAATATTGCGCCATTTACTGTCACTTTAGGCTGCACAAAATACGAGCATAAATGCGTTCACTCCACTTCTGGTGCCAGACCGGAGTGAAGAGACCTCTCCAATATGGCGGCGACGCTGGAATACGCTCCAGACCGTAATGAAGCGTCTAGGTATATAATATCTATGGTCAGCTCCCCCTAGTGGCCTGCCGACTTTCCGTGAATTTGCAGCGTCTCCCTCTTGCAGTTGTTTTGGGGTTTGTATGCAGCATTTCCCTTTTGCAATTGTTTTGTCGGTTTGTATGTTTTTGCTTTTGCAGCGTTTCTGTGAATGCATCGTGTTTTTTTGGTGCAGCATTTCTCTGTTGCATTTGTTTTATGTGTTTGTGTGTTTTTGAGTTTGCATCGTTCCTGTGTTTGCAGCGTTTTGATCGTTTGTATTGCGTTTTGGCCGTTTATGTCGCGTTTTTTTGTTTGCAGCGCGTGTCCCCTTGTCGGCCACCGTACTGTCATGACATGCTACTTTGTACTTTATTCACCTTGAATGCACCTGAAGTCTGTAAATCACAGATTGAGACTGGGTATTTCAATAGGAACAGTTACCCTTGCCACTGTGAAGCATGGCTTTAGTTAAAAGTATTTCTCTTTGTTTTGCGGTTTTGGTTTGCAGGCAGGTGTACATTGGGATCTACCTGACCAAACTCATTATGTTGTATACAAAGGTCACAAATAAATGAATGTGCTCAGCTTGCTCTTGGACAATGACTGCACCTACAATTGGGGGACAAAAAGCACATTAAACTAAAATGACTTATTTAACTTTATTCAAAATATTTCAGCTGGGATGTCATTAGGACTGTTGTGTTATTCTTAAAAAAAAGGTTAAAAGGCAGTCCATTAGCAGGGTGAGTCACTGCAGTGTCCCGGTCACCGCCTCTCCTTCCCCTTCTCAGTGAAAAATTACCAATCTGATGCGTCTGGAAGGCTGACAGCTGTGTAAAGCAACACACACTTGCACCTGTCCACTCACATTACAAGTCCGATTATTCCTGGAAAATAAACAGTAGTGCTTTCTGTAAAAGTCCTGCACTCTACATCCTCATGGTGTTTGTAAAACAGTAATAGCCCTTATAGGCATCCCCTACACAGCCTATCAAATTTTCACTCTCTTGTCACATTGTTTTATTTTCAACAAACTGTATCAGCTAAGTAGAAATGACAGTATTGTCCTGTTTTAGAGCTGTAGCTCTCTGTAAACAGTAGTAGCATATTGGTTTGCTCTTTTTTTCTTTCTTTAAAATATATGTATTATCAAAGTGATACTTTAATTATGTTAGTTAGGTGACTATTTGGGCTTGTATTTGGGACTTGTTGCAGTAAAGGTATACAGTATTTGCTACATAGTTTTCAGTATAACCCGTACATATACAAGGTGCCCTTCACAACAAATTTGGCTGTGAGGACGGAGAGCAGTGACTATTTCAGCAGCTCATGTTTCATATGGTGGTCTCTGATGGTGGGCTGCTGCATTACAATTAAGATACAGCATTTGATGGTAGGGCTTTCACTTCAGAACCAGAAATACTGCATATTAAATCAGTTCCAACCCACAACCAATGTTGCACCACATGCATGATCATATAATAGAGAGGAATTATGTTGATTAATACTGCAGCATCTGGTTGAACTGCCATTAGAATTGGTTTGGCTGGTCTAAAAGTATAAGTTTATGTCAAGTGATACTTATTTTGATGGTTGGTGTATGATCAAGCAGCAGGTCATCCATGATTATTTGTCAAGGCCTTACTGATATATGTATGCGTGCTGTTTGCAGGAAGTACCACTGTATTTAATTCTGTTAATCTCTCTGAAGTAATTATCAAGAATTGTAATGATAATGGAAAGGCGTTAAAGGAAAGACCAAGTATTTGTAATTTGTAGTTATCGAAGCTTTGTAGGTACACAGCAGCAGGCTTTTGACTTTAACAATCCCAGACCATCTACAAAACAAGAACAAGTAGAGAGGGAGGTGCTCAGAGTGCCAAATCCCCCAGCAGTCTAAGCCTACTGCAGCTTAACTTTAAGGTGGTCCAGGCCCAAGTCAGCCCTAACTGAAAGCTTTATCCTAAAGGAATGTTTTACATCTAACCTTAAAGCTAGAGAGGTGTCTACCTCCCAAACTGTGGTTGGCAAGTGGTTCCAGAGAAGAGGAGCTTTATAAATGACGGCTCTACCTCCCACTGCTTTTAGCAATTGATGGAACCATGAGTAGGTCAGCATTTTGGGAGTGCAACATTCTAGAGGTGTGGTATGGCACTACAAGCTCTTTAAGATAAATTAGGTTCCTGCCCACTAAGAGCTTTATAAGTGAGAAGAAGAGTCTTGAACTTATCTCTAGATGGCATGGTAATCCAATGCAGGTAAGCTAACACAGGTGTAATGTGAGCTGTTCTTCAAGTTCCAATCATTTGTATTCTTATTTGTATTCTATTTATTACTTTTCTTTTGTGCAGTGACCCTACATCTTTGTCAATTCAGTGTATACAATAAGAGGTGTAAGCATCATCCCCTGTCTTCTGACTGTTAGCATCAGTGTGTGTGTGTGTGTGTGTGTGTGTGTGTGTGTGTGTGTGTTTGTGTTTGTTTTGAAGGTTTTGGGCTGGTGGGAGGGGGCAGCTAAAGGTCAAAGCTGACAGCCTTTTAGCAATGCTGCTAACAGCGCACAGAGGAAAACACATGGACAGACAGGAGATGGCGGGAGGATAGTGAGCTGAAACAGGCATGAAGGATGAGGGAGATGGATGACTGATGGGTAAAGGGAGGGAAGGGGAGAGTTTAGCTAAATAACTGGACAGATGGATGATGAATGGATAGAAGAAAAAATAAAGAGCAGACAGGGGATGGGATGGATGGATAAATGGATGGCTAGATGGATGAACAGACTATTAGAGAAACTGACATTTTAATCTTTATGCCTGCCATTTAGTCTAACTGAGACACTCTGAATTGCCACTAAAAGGGAGAAAGCAGCAATAATGTTAAACATATCAAGTGTCGTTAAAAATGATGTTTGTGCTTTAGAAAACCTAAAGAGATGCTAATAAGGCTTTTTATTCAGCAGGTGTGTGTAACAGAACAAACTGGAAATAAAACAAAAATACTTTAATGAGAGGAAGTGTTAAGAGGAAGTGTTTTTTATGGGTCAGACAAGATACAATAGCTGATGGGTGCATGATACATGTCTTGATGCTTTTTCTTAGTAAGTCAAACACAATCAGCTGTCTCAAAACTATAACCCTAAACAAAAATCAACTGATACCAACACTTGCTTGATATCACAGGAAAAAAATGTCAGTTCTTAACCCCCAATAATAAAAAGTTTTAATCTTTTATAAACTGTGGACATCCCTCTGCTAACTGTCTAAACTGAGCAAAAACATTGGCAAGAAAAATTGTGCTTCAGTCATATTTGGGCCCCATGAAAGGATATCAGCCTGGGCCAAATCCCAAACTAGTTCTGCAGTTTCCCAAACCAAGTAACTCAACAAAAATGTGTGACAATGTATATCTTCAAATGGACCACTTTTTTCTTCTGTTTCAAGACACTTGCACATTTTAAACATTAAAGAAAACACAAAAATGGTAATATGTGCAATTAATAATTCTCTGGCAATTTGTCTATTTTACTATTTAAAATGTTTAAACTTTTACCTAATCAACATCATCAATCTTTGGTCTGTTAACCAAGTAAAAGATTTAGAATATCTACTAAATACATACTTGTCCTGCTCTAGAACCTGATTTTTCTAAAGACCCAAATATTTTTTAAAAAATAGTCGCAGCACAAGGCAAGAGCAAAGCTGTTACTCTCCAATAAATGTTCAAAAGGGCCTTTTTTATATAGAGGACATTTCATTCGAGTTAACGGATCCAAAAGAGTCTGAATATATCACAGAGTCTGAATATTACTTTGCTTCAATCAAAAACAAGTAAACCTTGACATTTTTTGTAGGTGAAGAGAATAGAAGTCTTTAAATGTCTATAGGAAAATGATAATAAATTGATTAATGAAAAATACTGATAATAGGATATTTTTTAGGGGACTCTGCCTGTCTGACTTTGCTGCACAGCTGGATCAGTTTGATATAATGTCTGTAATCACACTGATCCATCCTGCCAAGCTCAAATCTAAAACAATTGTGAGTAGCCCATTGCAGCCAGCCCAGTCAGAGTCCTTTGGAGCAGGAAGAGGTTGGAGCTACGAGTGACAGGACATTAGACACTCTGAGGACAGTATGACAGAGATTAGCATAGATGCTAACAGCTTTAGTAGATCTAGACTGCATTTCTTTTTTAAATGAAAAACAAATACCAAAACTACAAACTTATAGAAAAGGTTTTGCTCCAATTGCGTGCAGAAGTCTCACCTCTCTGCATGCCAAGGATGGCATGCGTGCTCCAGACCGACAACCTCTGGCTTTGGGGAAATATGAAATATATGAGGTTTGAAATTACTGTAATTATTTAATTACTTATTATAATTTTAATTATTTGTACTTATTTTAACATTAAAAGAGATCATCTATATAATAATCACTGACTAAGGAACAACATGTGCTTAAAATTTTCCATCCCTTCTCGGCTTTAAAGAAGACATATTGTGCAAAAATCACTTTTTGAGGGCTTTTGTTGACATTTTTAGATATTTGGCCTTCCTCTCAGCCCACAATACATGAGAGTAGACAACAAAACCTGTATTTAGCAGGCTGCATAATTATTAACTCATGGTATTTGTTGAGGTGTTGAGTCTGTGCTTATACAGTTACAAAACAAGCATTTTATTTGCACAAGCCTACCTCTACCCGTGTACTCCCACCCCCTGGTTTGAGAAATTTCTGTGCAAAGTGCTGCCATTATTGATTTCATCATTAGAGAGGCGTACACCATGTCTAGACCCAAAATCTATCACTGCTTGGTTGTTGGCTGTAAACAGCTACATAGGTTTTCACATAGAAGGGCCCAATTGATTCATTTGTTTAAAGTAATGTGCCAGCTACAGTCAGCTAAAAGCTGTATGTGTGAGCCAATCACTTCACATCGAACTGCTTCTCCAACTTTAGTCAGTTCAACACAGAACTGGACACCAGACTTTTCCTGAATCAGGACTCGGTACCAACAACTACACAACGTGTTTGTCAATGTTAACGTTAAAGTCTGAAGGATAAACTTCAATGTATGATGAGCATTCTTACATTAGTCAAGAGAAGTTTAACATGGCTGAATGTAATCAGTTACCTTCCCCTTTACCCCTCTGTACTTTGTTTGACACAAACATAGTTATATAAGTATAAAATGTTGTTTTGCAGGATAATGAATAATTGTTCAGGAGTTGATTTGGGCAGTTGTGGCAGGGCCCAATGTCTTATCCTTTAATGGAGGCCAGAGCTTCTTGCAGTGACCCTGTTCACAAAAAAGAGTAAACATGGGACTCCTTCACATTCATCCCTGGACTCTGACCAGTTGGGAAAAAAACACTTGAAACATTCATGTTAAAAAGCAAAGAATGACCACAAAACCCCAAGTCCCTTGACCTATGACCCCCAAAATGTAAGTGGGCTATTTAGGTTCAACAAAAGGATTCCTCAGAGACTCCCTGATATATTATGTTTACAAGAATGGCCCCATACATTACAGACAGATGGACTAAAATCACAATGCCTCTGGTCGCAGCTGTTGCACGTACAGATATTAAAGCCAGGGCTGCTCAAGAATAGGTTGTTACTTTGGCTGGGTGACCAATGATATTCTCATCTTCATCACAATATGAAAATACAGAAGCAGACATGTTAAAGTGTCTGAGTCTGGGATCAGTGTGAGGTTTCAAATATTGAGAAGTGTAGATGGGAAAGATGCTCCAGACAGAAGTCTCACCTCTTCTCACAACTTCCATTTAACTTAATTTCTTTCACTATCAAGGATGTCTTATCAGGGACATGGGCAGGCCACATTTCACAAATGGCTCCCTAGGGAAACGCAGGAGTAGGAGAGCAGAGAACAGGGTGACATGTCTTAAACCAGGAAATATGGATGAGTAGGGTAAACCAGGATGTATGAATAGAGGAGGACCAACAAAGAAATATGAGGGAGGAGTGATGCAGAAAGGGGGAAAGGTTGTTGTGGTGGGCATGAAAAAGATTGAAGAGGGAAACAAGACAATAAAGAAGGCCACTGAGCTCGGGGGGTAGAGAGAAGAGAAAAATAGTAACAGAGGAGGAGCAAAACGATTAAAAAAGATCACGCCGAGGTCTTGCCTGCCCAGGTGTCTGTATCTGTGTGTCAGAGCATGTGTGTGTGTTAAGGATGAATGCACTTGCAAGAGGTAAGAGACAGATGAGAGTCACTGACTGAAGTGACACCACCCCCTCCTCATCATCCCAAAGACTCAAGAGGCAGCACAAGCACACGCAAACACCAACATACACATTAATGACAAACCAAGAGTGCAGAGAAAGAAAAAGAGCAGGAGAAAGTGAGGAAGAACAGAACAGGATGCAATGTGTTGGTCCACAGGGAATAATGAAGACAGAAACAACTGACATGAACATCATCAGGATGAGACAACCAGTTCCACTGCTTCAAACCATGCTTTTAGTCTGAAGGGGAAACTATTCAGCCTTGCTCTTGTCTGCTTTTGCCCTCCTTAGGGACTGTCTTGACTAAAAAAAAAAATATTAATGTACAATTTGATTTAAAGAAGCTCATAAAGATAGGGAGGGGGTCATGTTTTTTGATTATTTAAAATGTGGATAAAAATTGGTGATTTCTTGCATTATGTTTTTTATTTGTTTGTTTTTTTCCCAACATGACATTATATTGTCCTTCAGTGGCTGTTGTACTTTAAAGCATGGACATCCTGAGAGAGGCTACACTACAAACTGCAAGATACTCATAACTTAATATTTCAATGAAATTTGTTTGACACCAAAATACACTGATCAGACATAACATTATGACGTCTTACAGGAAAAGTAAATAACACTGATCATCCCTTCATCATGGCTACTGTTAGTGGGTGGGACATATTAGGGGCAGCAATAGAACATTTTGGGCTCTAATTTCCTGGCATAACGCAGGTTGGTGAAGCCTGGCGCACACCACGCAGCCAATTTGGTAGACTGGCTGCATTGAGATGGGATTGATGGCACACCAGAGGGAGGTGTATTGACAGATTCAGGTTGGCGCAGTGAAAATATCATGCCAAAAATCTAAGTGGACTGAGCGGCGAAAGCTCGCCTGCTCCAACCTAGTCTATTCTCAGAGGAAGCGAAGCGAACCCGGTGCAGTGCAATTTGGGTGACAGGTGCACATGTGCACACACGTCACCAAACCCCTCACAGGTAGGTTTCCAGAGTGTCAGGCACATTTCAATAAAATAAACTATCACATTAATCACTAATTAATGTAACTGTCTAAACCAGCACATGCATTTGTATCTATATTAATTGCCTCACTTCATCTAATGTCAGAACAAAGACGTTTGTCGTAATAGAAACTTAACCTGACAGCAGCTGGAAGTGTGACGCAAACTAACAAGTTCACATCTCTCAAGCCAACAACAGCTTCATCACTCTATTCGGAGTATATATCTGGCTTATTTCATCGCATC
The DNA here is from genome assembly GCA_036419115.1 of Scarus forsteni. Taxonomy (NCBI): domain Eukaryota; kingdom Metazoa; phylum Chordata; class Actinopteri; order Labriformes; family Labridae; genus Scarus; species Scarus forsteni. The sequence goes on along the minus strand of JAZDUH010000536.1, from coordinate 10,642,003 downwards.
AAATTCAGAAGAAAAGAGAGAGAAAAGTAAGAGACGCTCGCTAAATAAATGTAAGTCTCTCAGTGTCTTAAGGATTTACCAGTGATTGCTCATATTTCTCTGTTTTAATCTTTATTCTTAACACGGTCTAAAAAGATAGAGTAGATTATTGCAAGGAGGATGAGGAGATACCAGAAGAGGATATATCACCAAAGGTCCTGCTATTTGGTGGATCTCGAGCATGATGAATGAATTAGCTTGCTGCTGTGTTTAAAAGTTAACTGTCACTTAATTTTGTACTCTTTTTCATGACACAGGAACAGATTTCATCTGTTCTGCCAAGTGGTCCACACGGTGACACGCATTGTGGCCTCCTGTGCACAGCCCGATCGCTCTCCCAGTTGCTGTAAAAGTGAAAAAACTCAGTCTTCACCACAGGGTCTTTCCAGCACACCATGGCCACGGTGGCAAGGATCAGTCAGACCGATCAGTCGCTGTGCCTCACCCACAGCGCATTTAAGGCAAGTGCCACCCATGCCTTCTCTCCTCCCCTCTCTGCCACCTGCGTCAGGGGGAGGGACAGAGGCATGGGTTTGCACTTTGCTGCGGCAGACTGCGGCATACACGAAAACTGCAGAATTCCCTGGACACACCACACTGGCGCGGCACAGGCACAGCGCAGGGAAGGTGCGCCGCGCCTGTGCCTGGTCTATGAAATTAAAGCCCTTCGTCCTCATAGCTCATAATTGTTTGGGGCACACAATGGTCAAGTGCTAGGTTTTGGGCAAGTTTGGCAAGGGCCAAAGATTGAGATATACTCATGCATGATGGCTGCAATGTGTAGATTCAGCATGTCAGTTGTCACATTGTACAGAATTGAAGCAGACACAAGCTGCAGAGCACATGTTACCTGAAGAACCCGTGTAGAGGCAGCGGACATATGACAAATTGATCACAGCAATAACTACACTGAAAGTTTTAATGACAAATTGATAAATCAAGATCACAATCATCAACGTCGAATTACATGAGACTGTACAAACAAAACCCTGACAGTTTATCTACCTGATGATAAATTCTCCTTCAGAAGTCACTAAACAAGGAAAGAAGGTTAGTATTAATTCAGCTACTGACTGTACATTTGTGTCTTGCGTGATGCCAAGGTTAATTGCATGTAGAAATGTTTGTGTTAGCTAGATGTTCTTTGCTTATGTTATTACGTATAATCTAATGAGGTGTTCTTTGATACAACAGTAAAAAACTTAAGAACTAAAGGGGACAGTTCTTTTTCTTTTTCCAGTGCTTTGACTTCTATCAGCACAGTCATGACGCCATAACTCTTCACACCCAGACACTGAGACAGTTCCAACAGTGCACAGGGGAATAATCGTAGTAACAGAGTTCAGAAAATGTTGATGGGGAAGTCTGAGAACTGCTCATCAGGTGTCAACAAGTATTTGATGATACTGATTTATTGTTGTTTATTTTGTAAACTTCTTCTCTCAGAATTTTTACCTTGCATACCTCTGACACACCAGGTTGTTACATATGACCTAAGCCTTTTGCATCTTCTAGTGATGCCCTCAAGTAACATGCATCACATACAAGCAAGTATATCAACAAAAACACTCATGACGCAACGCAGTTGCAGAGACAAATTGTATCAGTTCAAATTGTGATGGCTCAACGACTGGGTCAGAGCATTTCCAAAGCGTAGCTATCGTGGGGTGTTCCTGGTCTGCAATGCAGTCTGTATCTACCAAGAGAAAGGAACAGTGGTGATCCAGCAACAGGGCCATGGGCAGCATGTGGTTTGATTGAATGGGTTAGCTACTGGTGTCCAAGATGCTGAAGAAGCTGATACTGGTTTTTGCATATGGAGCTGTACAATACAAGGTACAAAAATGCATGTATCAAAAACACAATCTAAGTGATGAGAGTTCACTGAGAACACATTCAGCTACTATACCACATGTGAATGCAGGAATCATCTGGCACCAAAGAGGAGTCTGTGTGGAGCTGATAAAGGTGAGTAGATTGCAGAGATGAGAAGCAAGTGTGATCAGCAAGGAGCCTCCGAGTCAGAAGACATGCCCCCGCACAGGGAGGGAGACAGCAGCAGGGGCAGGAAAAAGGCTTCATTAAAGTTGGGGTTGGTAATCTGAATTAGATACACTTTTTGTAATACTGGTTAAAATGGTCTTTATGACCCGATGGTAATCAACTCATAATGTGTTCTTAAAACAGAGCAAAAAATATCCGCTATCTACACCCGGAGTAAAACAGGGAAAACACCAACCAATAAACATGCTGTGACACCTGTTTTTAAACCAATTAAATCCCTTCGTCATTCTGCCCACCTGCTGCGTACATTTTAACGGCGTGCACAGACTCGTTGCACGTAGCCGAGCTGAGAGGGATTAGAGTCCACTGGAGAATGCTTACCTGTCAAGTTTTTTCTTTGAAAATAAGGGAAGCCCGCCGTGAGCCGTCCCACAACCCCAACCAAGCTCCAGTATCCCTCACATTTTAAGACAGATGTACAAGAAATCTAAAATAAACTCTTTGTTTTTCTTGGTTTGTTCTGTTGGCTCTAATCTCACCACAGCTGTCACACAGGCTACTGCAGGTGGACGTTCTCACCAGGCTTTTTCTTCTTCTTTAGTTTTACGGCGGTTGGCATCCATCATTTTGGAGCATTACCGCCCCATTCAGGCCAGTGACAGAGCTCAGTTTAGGGAGGTAGAAGAATGTTTTACAGGAGAATACTGATACAGGAGGACGGCGGGAAAGGATAAAATACCTAAAATATGGTAGTTTCATGGCCAAAACAGGAGACTTGACAGCTATGTGGAGAATGACAGAGGAACTACCTATACCCCGATCAACATCGAGCTGTGAGCACTAACTAACTTTACATGTTTGTTTTTTAACTTTACTACGATAATGTTTTGGTGTTTTCTTACCGCTGACTGAGACATGACTTGGTGTAGTGTAAAACAAACATGTTGTGCTGAGGGTTTGAAGTGCAATCAGTCTTCTGGATATATCACATGCATATATATATATGCATGTGGGGGAGGGGGCATTTTGGAGGCGGGATGGGAGGGTCTAGATAGAGTCCTGAGGAGATGCTACATTCAAATTCATGCTAGTTTTCCAAACTTACCAACCCCAGCTTTAAAAATCACTGAGAGGGAAGTCCTCCTTTTTAGAACTATATCTTAAATTTAACTTTTAGTCATGATCTTGTTTTGCTGTAAAAAAAAAAATAAAAAGGGAGGGGCAAACAAGACTATGATGTCAGCACTGTGTGTGTGTATGTGGAGCTCCCTTTGTGCTGTGCTCGCTCACTCTTTCACAATGCTCCAAAGTAAAAATGAATAAGCAGAGATTCACATACAACACAGCTATACTACACTAATAGGAAATCAAAATGATTGTTGTGACTGTTGAGAGGTCACTGCAGAGGTCACTGCAGAGGTTGGAAGTCATGTTTTACCCCAAGACAGTATTTTTTTCTTGAGTCCCGTCATGGGGGCCAGAACATAACCACAGGTTAATCATGGAAGGTTATGTAATAAAGGACCGCAACTGTTATATTCCCAGAATTAAACGTTTTAAGTGATTTTTCCCTTTACCTGCATCAAAAAAGACTTCAATTAGAGACAGGCAGAGAGAAAACAATATGCACAGGAAAGAGACTGAGATTTTTAGAAAAAATTGAGGCATACTGTTTCAAAAATCTTCACTTGAAACACATGAATCATCTTCCTTAACATTTAGTAAAAAAAAAAGCTGATAAACAGTGTGTTGACAATGCACAGACAGCTCCTGTGAGATTGCTATAAAGACAGTCAAAGACAAAAAAGAAGTAAATAAGCTGTTATGAATTTATTTAAATATATAGGAAAATTATAGTACAAGTACAAACACCAGCTCTTGAAAACAGCTGGAGGAGACTGGTCCCTGAAAAGTTCATGTTTCTATTAAAACATTATTTATTTCAGAACACTTTTGTAACAAAACACCAGTTCTACTCTGACCTTCAGACCCATGAAAGCACACATTTGAATCCAGGCATTTAAATTAGACAGCAGCAATCAGTTCACAGTCTGTGGTACGACCATTACTCCAATTAAATAAAAACCATCTGAACAAACAATAAAATTAGGTGTTTTGTATTTATTGTAATGTCATACTCTGAAAGGATGCCCCTGCTATTTGCCAACCTGGGGCCTGTACTACGAAGCTGGATTAGCTCTTTGAGAGATAACTTCCTGGATACGTTTCGGGTTTTCCGCACTACGAATGTGGATCTCTTTTTATCCAGACACGTTGCCCTGGTAACTGATGCGGAACGCCAAACCTGGTCTGGAGCAGGTCAAGTTCCAGGATAAGAGCTCACGGGGTGTGACAGACCGCCCGCTGACCAATCGGTTCTCTTGGGCGGGCATAAAAGACCGCACAGTCACCAATTTGCTGTCTTGGAAAATGGCTTGCCCATTTCTGCCAGAACCGGTTAATGTCGGTGCGCAAATTGTAAGAGGAGCGCTTCGTCGGGAGCGTTTTTTTCGTGACCGAAGTAATCGGCTTGATTGACATTATTTCTCAATGTCAGTGATAACGTTTGATCCGAGGATGTTTACTTCTGATAAAAGACAACACATGATGATAATTGTACTGAACTTTATTATGGATAAAGTCAAGTAACACTAATTTTGGTTTAAAGTTCAATTACAATTATAAAAGTAATCATCATATCTTAAATGTTGTCTAATGTAATATTATCTCCAAATTTTGGTAGTAACACCATGAAACTGAGAGACAGAATTTTGTTGGAACAAATATTTTTAAATATCTAATTTACGTATAATTTCATTCATAGATTTATCCCAGTGTTATCAACACTGTCCATTTATTATTTTTATTAACAAAAAAGAGGAAATGTTTTACACTGTCCAATAGCGGTGGATCATGACAGTGGGACAAATGTTGTTTTAGATCCAAAGTACAATAAAAGTGAAATTAAATATTACATTTAGGCTAATTAAATTACATTTAAAATACATAAAAAAAACATTATTCATCACCATTTAAAAGACTATTGAATTACATCATTTTGGTTTAATGTGGATGAGTTCTTTATTACATTTTCAGCGATTTGTGTTTCTGGAAAATGTAGGGCCATGTTTTTCACTGTGTTGCTCCTGGCCTGGATAATACTGCGGTACTCCTCATACTTTTGCAGGATTATTTGCTGCTCCTCCGCCGTGAAGTAGGCTGCTCTCTTCTCCATTGTGGAAAATGCTCCGGGGCCGCTAACCACGCCCATTTTATGTGTGCGCGCACAGATCCCAGCCGGATTCACTTATCGAGTTGATAACGAGCCTCGTAGTACAGCAGATCTGGATGACGGAGATCCGGTGAAGTTCAGCGAGTTGTCGCAGAGTTATCCTGGATGACTTAATCCAGCCTCGTAGTACAGGCCCCTGGTTGAGGAGACGAAACAGTGGAATCAAAATAACCATTCATTAAAAACAAAAGAATAGTATTAACAATTATTCTATCAAGGGCTTCCTGTAGGTCAGCTGCAGCAGGAATCACTGCAGAGGACTCATTTCAGGGAGCAGTTTGACTTGGAGCAGCAGTCACATACCTGACGTACGAGGCGACTAAAATAATAACCTGAAAAGAAAAACATTTGCACCATACTGATAAATGACTTTTTTAACTTGCACAGTGAGCTGGCAGCTGTCTGCAGTGTTGCTCTGTTTGAGCAAAATTGTGTATGATACTGATTTCTGATGAGTAAAATAGAAACAGGCCTATAAAAGCGATTATTGAGATCAATGACTGGGCAAGAAATAAGTACTGGATGTCAAAATGTACTTGCACCCCCTGGGCTACGATGTGCTCACAGTATTGGGCAGAAAAACCCACTGCTGTGTCTCTCACAGCAAGCACAATGAAATACCTTCAGAGAACAAAGAGATCCATACTGATCATATTAGCAAAGACCGGCCTGCCAATTAAAAAGCTACTGGATGATTATTATTGTAGCCTGGTGGGTCACAGCTGCTCATAGATGCCTCCCTCTCTCCTTCATTCTCTGTTACACACACAGTTGAAGATTCAGAGGTGTGTGAGTGTGGTTAACACCTGAGCTTTGAATAAGTTTATATATAAATATATTTGAGAAAGTTTATGTAAATGCTGGTTGAAGATGTATAGACCCCAGACCAAAAATGTTAACAAAAAAAGTCATTTAGAGAGCATCTGTCTTTCACACATTCAATAATTCAAGCTGCATAACTTAGATAAATTCATTTCAGTATTTTGACAAATTAAGTACAAAAAGATACAGTAGTAAGACATTAACATCTAATATATTAAAACATAAGATTAGGCAAATTGAAGAAATAAAAAATAAACACAAGTTATGTACAGCTGATAAAATATGATGGAATTTTTAATAACTTCAAATTTTTTGAATTCAGGCTCAAGAATTGTATTTTCTTACCTCTGCAGTTTTTTGATTAGCCTCATAACAAAAATGTTTTTTACATATTATTTTGGTTGCTTATACTTTACCTTTAATAGTACAATTGGTATTCATGGAATGAGCAACACAATGGGATGGGAAACTTGTTTTCCAAGAGTGGCAGCATCATTTAATGTCATGGTACCATTTCTGTTCCACAACAGTCCAGAAAGTGGACGTCCCAGGAAGATATTTCACCAAGAAGACCAAAGCTTTTACCTGCTGGTGTTTTAACTAATACAGGAACATAAATCTGATTTTGGTGATTATCTGTGCTGTTTGAGGACAGCGGTGGCATAAAGCTTACATTGGGTGGTGGTCTAATAAACTGTTAGGCACTGTAAATATTTCTATATGTGTATACATACATACATGTGCATGTTTTAAAGTTTGAAAGTACAGATTAAGTCTGCTCTATTGTAATGTGTCATAAGATAAGACTTGGTGATATGATTTGGTACTGCTAGAAAATTTTTTTTGATTGATTGATTTTGTTTAATTTTCATGCTTGTGTTGATATTGTGCAGCTGACTGTTAAAAGAAGTGCCTCTGTTATGCCTAAAGCCGGGCATCCACTGTACAACTTTTTCGATCGCGGTGTTCAGCTGCTGCTCATACTGTACGAGTGAATCGCAGGAGTTAACAGTTCACAGCTCACTTCTTCTCACACTATACGACCCAACGCTTGGATGTGATCTGACTGCTCACACTGTCTGTCCATGTATGACACGCATGGGTGTATTATATGAACTTACAATATGATAAAATCTTATAATACATCCATGACGACACGTCGGACTCTTGTATCTGGAGATGGAACGTTAAAAGTAGTAGTAGAAGAAGAAGTGGGAAGTGGACGGATGTTCACCATGGATGTATTATAAGAAGTTCTTATAATACATCCATGATGTTCACAGATGCAAATGAATAAAAAACAAAAAGATTGCCCAAAAAGGCTCCGTTGTGCCTGCCACAGCTCAACAAGTTGACCCTCTATTGCTTGGGTCCAGGTCCGCTGTGATGCCATGCTGCTCCATCTTGTGCATTTGTTTTCTCTTCCTACGTTTGCGAATGTGTAGTGTGACATAGCCTCACGAGGGGCGACCAGGATTTCAAACAGGTTTCATTTTCATTCGATCCATCGGGAGGTGGTCGTCAGGGGGGGTTAATCACTTTCCGTTACCTCGTGTACACTACACCATGTAGTGTACACGATAGTAAAATAGTCGCACAGGTGAAAAATCATGTCAAAAAGGGCTAAAATCACACAGTGGATGCCCGGCTTAAGTCGCACATTCCCGTTTCTCATGGCGATTGTGCACGACTGTACACGATTGACGAGGCTGGTGTGATCGCTATGATACGGGATGTGAAGTGACTGTCTCACCCTTGGACACACCCCTTAAGTACACCGTCAGTAGCGCTTTTACAGCGCTTCGGGGGCGTTCGTCCCCCTCCAGTTAGGTTAATTCAACGATGTGATGAGGATTCTATGAATTTTCATCCCGCTGACACGACGTCAGCCCCGCACGAGCTCAGTTCGCGTCACGTAAGCCCAGACTGAGCCCCGTCGCTCACGCCATCTTGAACGGGACACAGTCAGGGCACAAACGGATTCATCCTTGTCAGTCATCCTCAGAAAGCTTTCAGGATTGAGCCACGATCAGCCCTACTGAGCTCCGTACATGCCACGCTAATACCGTTCACATTAGGACTGCATATAGGCTTCCATCGCACTATACAGAGAGCGACGATTCTCCACGACAGTTTTGAACAGTTCAAAACTGTCAGGACCCGTCCCTGTTCCCCGCCGCTCATCCACGACTATACAACGACGATCCAGACCAAGTAGTGCATGCACCACGACCAAAGCACGTTTTATCAGGATTATGACAATCGTACACCATCGCCATGAGAAACGGGAATGTGTGACTGGGGCTTTAGCTTTTGCATTTGGGCCTGTGCATCAAAATGTCCTCTTAAAAATGTGCACAGAAATTTATTGTTTTAAGTGTATCCCTATTTAGCTAAAAATCACTTTATTGAGATATGATTGTTGGTCAGCAGTCCTGATACACACAAAAAGCACACACACACCAGCTCACACTAGCACACACTTTTAATATCAGCAGAGGAAGAGGATTGTTGTGGAGGAGCCCGGAGAAAAAAACAGTGATGAGCAGAGACAGCGAGACAGCAGAGTGAAAGGCAGAGGTTGGTGGGTTTTGTCTCAACCTTTCTGTTTGCTTTGGCATTGATCTCTGCCACACCTCAACAATAAGGTCAGACCACGCGCACACAAACACACACCTGCACACACACATTTGCTGATGCCCTGCCTTCAGCCGCCTGACTGGTCAAATTAAACCCAGATCACTGCAAAGCTCCAGGGACACACACACACACCTGCACACACTTGCACACACACACATGTCACCAGGAAAAACTAAAGCATTGATTTTTAGACTTTTTGGGCGATGGACAGAGTTCTTTTAAGAACAAGCACATTCAAAGTGTCATCAAGTCTTTCAGAGCATCCACACATGAATACAGCCATGCATGTTTGTGTGTTTTTGTGTGTCGTCTGGATGCATGTTTGTTTACTGTACGAAGTGTTCAGAGCTTGTGTGTGTGTGTGTGTGTGTGTGTTTGTGTGTGAGCATGAATTCATTGGGGTGTGTGTGTAAAATGTCTCCTTGTATTTCTGCTGTGTCAGCACCTCAGACAGACAGCATCATTGTTGTGTAGCCACAGAGGAAATAAAATAACAACCCACGTCTTTCTAACCCACTGACAGCGCTTTCTCTCTCTCTCTCTCTCTCTCTCTCTCTCTCTCTCTCTCTCTCTCTCTCTCTCTCTCTCTCTCTCTCTCTCTCTCTCTCTCTCTCTCTCTTCTGTTTAATATTCCTTGTTTGGCCCTTTTGATTCAATTCCTCTACACTTCTTTCTCTGTTTCTTTTCTCTCTATTCACACTCTCCAAACACTGAAGAAAATTCTTGACAAAAAACCTGTAAACACAAAGAATAAAATACAATTTGTGTGTTTGAATGTTTTTGTGAGTCTCTTCATCCACATTATTACACTGTGTACTCTTTGTGCAAATATTTCAACATTCACCATTCTCTGGGTCAGCTATTTTTTCCATTCTCAAAAAACAAATCAAGAGATGTGGATTAATTTATGAGTGATTTACTTAATTTTGATGTAATGTTTGTTTGTAATCAGTGTAATTATGTAGCAGACCACAGGAAGAGTCACTGAGGCCTTCTGCCCTGGATGGATAATGAGGAACACACTCACACAGGTTTCAACAATAATAAAAGGCCTTTAGAGAATTCAGCTTAAAATTAGATCAGGTGATAACTATTCACTCTTGGACAAATTTACGGGGCATGGAAAAGTAAAGGGAGTTATAATAAATAAATGCAGCTTTTGGGCAGACAACACCTCAATCTAACAATCATTATCAAATTATCTTAAACTTAACACATATTTTAATGATATGGCTGCACAATATGAGCAAAATGTGATGCATAATATTATTCTAGATGTCATGTGAATGGAGTTAAAAAAAAAAAATACTTTAAAGCAGTGATCATCACCTGGTGGCCAGGGGCCAAGTCAGACTACCAGCAACTCCCAACTTAGCCCCGAGAGTTTAATCAAATCCAGAAATGTGGGAGAGAAGAAGAACTGTATGTTCCCGGTATAACAGCATCTTTTTTCATCAAATCAGTACATGCATTAAAATATATAAAATACCCCCAAACAACTGATATTGAACAATTTTATCTGTAATAACTTTATGTTGAGCTGTTTGACTGAAATCCTATCAGCCATCGTATTTTTAAATCTAATCCAGAGAACCAGAGTCAAGCCCAGTGACGGACATCAAGACAGGCTTAGAAATACGCCGAAGTTCCCCACACGTGGCGGGCAGCTACAACCGTGGATAGGGACTGATATCACTTACAAAAGTTGAGACATTTCAAAGGAAATAAAAACATAAAAACATGTAAATTGACCAAAACCTTTTTTTTTTAACTTAGTTTTTTCTAACACCTGTCCCACCTGTAAAGAAAAACACTCTTTTATGAAAAGGTCATTGATGGTTCTCGCTGTAAAGATTTAGATATATTTAATATTTTTGTTGTAAATCAAAAATAAATCAAACATTTTGGAACTTTATTTGCAGAAATTACTTTAAAGATGGCTGAAAGGCTATAAAGGTCTGATTCTATGAAGAATGTGTGTTTGGATGTAGAACATATAGATACTTGGTGAGAAGGCTTGTTTGTGTTCAATCATTTTTTAGCATATATTTCTAAGAATTAAAATTCTGCCATTCTTTTACATTAAACCTGACTGATAGAATAAAAACAATATATACAATTAAAAAAACCTTATCTAGTAAGTGTTTCACATAAGATTGTTTAATCTGTTATTATTTTTTAACATCTTCTTGCGCACTAATTATTTTCAAACAATTTAAACTATTTTAAACCTCCTTATTAAGTTATTGTTTTAACAATGTCCAAGCTTCCTGAAATCCACTGTTTTGTTGATCTTTATGGCTTTAAATCTGTCTGCTGACATTTCTGAACACTTTTCTATCTGTTTTTTATACAATGTGTAATAATTTGAAGACCTTTACAATCTTCCTTTTGGAAAAGACCATACAAACAATTAATTTGTGATTTACTGCAAAGGTTCTAAAGGTTTAACAAACCTTCTTAGGGTTACAAATACATTTCATGTGGGTGTTGACAAAAGAGCAAAGTGTTTAATTATCAATATGTTATTACAAATCCAAATATTTGATTATGATCCTGTCAAAGAAAGGCTGCCATAATTGGCTGATAAAAACATAAAAGTACAGATCAATCTTTTGCAAAGGTTAATTTTCATTTTGTTAATAATGCTACAATTGATCTGCAGAATATTTAATATTTTAAAGGACAGTAGCCAGATATTTGTGGATGGAACACAAATAAATTAAATGGAGTTAAAAGTATTTATGGTGCAGAGGAGGAAGCTGAATATCTGGCCAGATAAATGGTTGCTCTTTCAGATTAAGCAGTCGCAGGTGGACCAACACTGAACAGAATATGTATTTTGAACAAGGCTGATAATGATGGCAGCAGATTTATTTAAAACAAATTAAACTGAGCCACAGTCTTTGTTTTATCTTCAAATTTCTTCTCAGGTACTGACTAAACAGAAACAATTAAAGGTGGTCATTTTCACGCCCCAGTGTGTTGGTCTGAGAGCTGACTGAGATCAGGATGGAGATCTTGTTGACTGAGGAGCAATGCTGCCATCTGCTGGACTCTCAGGGAGATGTTACACTGCTGACTCCCGTGGATGTCACCACACCTTTGTACCGAGCATTCTCAAATTCAGGAGGAAAAATAACAAACAGTGAGATTTCATCGGTCCATTTAAAAAAGATTTTCTTGATTTCACGGTGCATCTAACTTTGGTAAATTACTGATTGATAAACAGAACAGATGGAACTATCAGAAGTGCAGGGGTAACATACAGACCTGATCAAAATCTTAAGACCAGTTGAAAAATTGCTAGAATATGCATTTTGCACATTTGGACCTTAATCAGGTTTTAAATAGAGCTCCAATATGTAAAAGCAAGAAGGGGGAGTGTGACAAAAAGCACTTTGAAAAAGTCATTTATTGAAAATAACAAATAAACTGAAATGGGCTGTTTATCAGCTGATGAAAAGCTCAAACAATTACAAAAAACTCAAAAAGGTGGAAATACCTGTGACGTGCCAAAACATTTGTGAATACAGCTCCTTATCTAATAACAGGTTCCCCACATGTTGGACTTTGTTGAGTAGTCCTATTATTTCCTTGACCAAAAAACCCATGAAAGGCATTAATAAGGATCCACAGTGACTATAATAAGCATAACCCTTGGTGGCATTGTGATGAATAAAGTCTAAAGAACACAATGACTTTTGTGTTTTTGTGTTTATTTTCTCTGTTTGGTTTTTACATTTTCAGAGGTCATGTTTCATTACCTGAATGTTAAACAACATTCAATGCATACGATACGAGCAGTAGAAACAAATTTTTGCCGAATGGGAAAATGTGGACAATCTGCAGTAGACCTATGCCTAAAACACAAGAACATCATAAAATAGAAAACAGATTAAAGCAAATCAGTATAGGTATATTTACATTTTCAAGTTTTTGAATCAATGTTACACATTTAGTGTGTTGAGAAGTGAAAATCATCTAAATCCAAATAAATCACTTGTGAGACTTTGTTTTTTTGTCCATTAAAGGACATTTACTAAGCAGTGCCAGCCTGGCTTATTGTTTCTTTGGCGTTTATGAGCAGAAACAGATACAAATGATTGTATTTGGGAGGGAGAGCACATGACATACTTACAGCTTGTCATACTTCATACTACTAACAAATACAATGCAGTACTACATATTCCCACTACTACATCAGTGGCATGAAAACTTGGAAACTTAGAACCATCAGTGAGTGAATGGGTTTGAAGAAGTAGATGTAAACTGTTGTGAAGTGACTCCTGAGGGGTTGCCACACTCCAGACCAGCAGAGGATGCCGGTGTGCTGTGTAATGTCTTGACAACCCCTGGTGTTTTTTTATGTGTGGGGCTGAAGAAGGTTCATCCTTGCCTTGAAGAGTTGCATGTCAATGGTTCTGGTAATAAAGTGGTTCAAGAGAAGAAAGCAGAGTTGTTTTTTATTTTATATCGAAGATATCACATATGGTGACAAAGTACAGAGGAACCAAGTGCCAGGTCTGTTTGGAAAATAAGCACAGTCGATGCCACCGTGGAAAAGACGCTAGTGAAGACAATGGCGGCTGCTATGGTGGGCGTGGTGGCGCCATTTGACAGCAACTCACAGACATGGGAAGAATAATGTGAGATTTTGGACCATTTTTTGTGGCAAATAACATTAAAGGGACTGTGAGGAGTTTCTAAGTAATTACAAAAAGTCTCACTTTTAGATATATGCCTGATGGAAATACACACTTTAAGATGAGTTTTATAGCATGAAAATAGGTTATCTATAAATGCTATTCCTTAGCTTCGCGGTCGGGTCGGACAGGACTGGACTGGCCTGTATACTCAACTTTGGGAACAAGACAATTAAAACTAGAGCAAATTTATATTATTCGGGCTGTAAGTAGCGATATATAGCCGGCTACAAAACTACAATACTAAGTTTTCCAAAAATTGCTTCGTGTTACACATCAAAAACTACCGCTACATAACTAGAAAGAGATACATTACCTCGTCACTTTGCATCCTGGAAGTTGTTGAAAAAGAAGTTGTAAAGCAATGCAGAGTTCTGAGGAAGGTCTGAGCTGCATTTATTAGCATAACAACAAACATGCTTTGGCTTGGGTCACGTCTTTTGGTGCATTCCAGTTGTAGTCAGAAGTAGGGCGTGCTAACAACAGCTAACAATACCTGGTAGATCGGCATGTTTTTTTCCGACTTCAACTGGAACGCCGATAAGTCGGAGATGATGTCACTCCCAGTTCCGAGGTTACTGGAATGCAGCATTACGACAGTCCCTGTGCGTACTCATGGGTAGCAGAGTCTTTATGTAATAGATTCTCCTCATAGCATTTTTAAGGAGGCAGAGCAAAAAGCTGTATTACTAAGTGGCGCAGAAGCACAGATGAGGAACCTGCTAAGCCCGAATAAACCAGGGCGCCACACCTACAAGTATCTGGTAAAGTTGTTGACAGACCATTTTCAACCTAAAACCAGTGAGATAATGCAGAGATGGAAATTTAATACCAAGAACAGGAGGCCTGATGAAAGTGTTTGTGATTGTGTGGCGAAGCTAAGAAAGCACGCACAAGACTGTAATTTTGTTGATTCATTGACGGTGATGCTGAAAGACCGACTGGTTTGCTGCATAAATGATGACGGCATACAGCAGAGGTTGCTGTCAGAGGACATACTTTTGACAAAGCACTGAAGTTTGCACAGGCAATGGAGGCAACAAACAAAGACATGCAGGATTTGCCAGGAGTCAGAGAGCATGCAAAATGGAACTGAGCGTTGGGGGCAGTGCACAAGGTGAATGATGTCCAGGTCAAGATGCAGCAGGACACACGGACATGTCACAGATGCCATGGAGACAACCATTTGGCTAAGGACTGCCCAAGGAAAGTGTCATAACTGCAGCAAAGTGGGACACATCAAAAGAGCCTGCAGAATGAAGAACATGGAGAAGGTGAAGACTAAGCTGGTGAAAGGGGAGGCCGGCAAATATAGCAAAGAGCAAATTTCCAGCAAGAAGAAGGGGAGGATGGTGATGAGGTGGAAGTTTTCACAATGCTCCACGTGAAAGACAGTGATATCATCATAAACAACATGCAGCAAGAAATAGTAATTCCTAGAGAGGAATCATTGAGAAAAGTATTAAAAGTAATTGGGAAGGATATAACCTTGGAAGTAGACACAGGCTGTGCTATACAATAATGTCAAAGAAGGCATTTTACATATTATTCCGCCGTGTTTAAAAACCCAGGCTGCTCCAGTGCAAGAAAAAACTAAAATTACTGTATATGGTGGACATGCGGTACCAGTGCTAGGAGCAGCAAAATCTAAGTGGAACATGGAGACATTGCTAAGATGTTAGCAGTAGTGGTTGTCAAAGGTTCAGGGATCCGTTTACTGGGGCTAGGGTGGATAAAAGATCTCTAGGTAGATTGGCAAACTGTACATATGACAGAAGATAGACAAGATCAAGCACACAAAGTACTATTGAGACACAGCACTGTTTTCAAGGATGAGCTAGAGATGCTTAAAGGCTTTGCAGCAAAGATGCATGTGGCTAGTGAGCCTTGTTTCTACAAGCCAAGGACAGTCCCATTTGCCATGAAAAGAAAGAAGAGCAAGAATTAGATAGGCTATGAGAGCAGAAAATCAATGAACCAGTGAAATTCTCAAGACTGGACAACACCCAGTATAAGGTAACGGTAATTAAAGTGTCACCAATTGAGCACTACCCCATTACTAAAATGGAAGATATTGTATGATAGCTTGTCTTGCTGGGGGTGAGAAATATACCAAACTAGACATGAGCCATGCCTATCAGCAGATTGTATTAGATGAGGATTCAAGAAAATATGTAACAGTGAATAAGCACAAGGGACTTTTCACAAGCACAAGACTACCTTTTGGTGTGAGCTCCAGCCCAGCAATATTTAAGTGCATGATGAAGGGTGCGCTGCAAGGGATCGAGAATGTGGCAGTATACCTGGATGACATCAATCTGTCCAGAGGGGATGACGAAGATTATCTGCAGACTCTGGATCAAGTGCTGTAATGACTACAAACTGCCGAGCCATGCTTAAAAAGCAGTAAGTGCCAGTTCACGGAGACTGAAGTGACAGTACTGGGACACAAAGTGGAGCGGACAGGGTTGCACCCACTACATGCCAAGGTGAAAGCAGTGCAGAATGCTTCCCACCCCAATCAGTGTCTGAGCTTAAAGAGATAGTTCAGTATTTTTGAAGTGTGGTTGTATGAGCTCCATATGGCCACTAAGTACATCAGATGAAGTAGAAAGTTCTCTCCTCTCCCTCAGTAAGCCACGAAGAAGTAAGAAAGTGACGAAGAAGTAGCCGCTAACAGGAAAGTACCATACCAAGAACAAAGAGTATTTTCTCCGCCTACAAGAACTCAAATAAAAAAATAATACCACAGTTTAATAATGTGCTACATATGAGTGTTGTTAAGTGTAGTAACATTTTGGAAATATAAAGTTTATCTGGACCTAACCGACTCATGTCATGTATCCCTTTGCTAAATCACTCCGCCTCACTCTCAGCTGGTTAGACTGGTTGAAAGCACATTATATAACAAGTATTTCTGAGACTGTTTTTTGTGATGTTCCCTTGATGCAGAAACAGATGTGCATCATGGAGAACTCAGCTTTCACTGTATTCCTCTGCGTAACAAGGGCATGCGATTACATCGTATAACAAATGCATCTCTCGTTACGTGTTACCTGACGGGTTGTGTGTACATATCTGTACATCCATATATTAGAGGCTAATACACAGTGATCGTAGCGTGTGTGTGCATGTGTGTGTGAATGAGAGAGAAAGACACACAAGTAGTCTGGAATGTTTTGACAAACAGCCTCATCTACTCATTATTACTTACTTTGAGCAGAAACTGTCTTTAGGTCCTTCAGGTTTTGGCCTTTTTTCAGTTCATCTTTGGGAAAATGAAGAATGTCCACAAAACTCGAGGATTCAGAAGAGCAGGGAAGTCTGTCTTGATGAGTGATACAGACCGCCGTCTGTATCACTCATCAGAGTCACCCTCCTCTGACTCCTCAAAGTTCATACACTCGCACCACTGTGTATTTCAGACTCTATCTTGATGTCCAGTGTCCGTGGATGTCTCCTCTGTATTCCTTTTGGTCTGTTCATCTCCATCTGCAGTAGCTCTTCTTCTGTGAACTCCGGTTCATACAGGTATCCTCTTGACTCCAAAGTGAATGAAACTTCATCGACACTGACATAATCACTCCTCTTCAAATTTCCTACATTGTCTCTTCCTCACACCACTTTGAGTAAAAACAAAAGAATTACGATACTTGTTAAAACTTACACGAAGCTACAACCGGCGTCTGAAGCCAACAGCTTGTTATGTTTACAACAGCTGGGAGGTAGGCGGAGTGATTCAGCAGCTCACAGTGGCGCTGCATGGAAAATACACAACGTGAGGTGGTAAGTACCAGATAAACTTTATATCTCCAAAAAGTTAATGTACTTAAAAACAATCATATGTAGCACATTATTAAACTGTGGTATTATTTTTTTGATCAGAGTTCTTGTAGGTGGAGAAAATACTCTTTGATCTCGGTAAGGTACTTTCCTGTTAGTGGCTACTTCTTCGTCACAGACTCTCACAGACTGTGGCTTGCTGTGGGAGAGGAGAGAACTTTCTACTTCATCTGATGTACTTAGTGGCCATATGGAGCTCATACAACCCCACTTTAAAAATACTGAACTATCCCTTTGAAGCTTATTTGGGACTATTGACTTTTTATAATAAGTTTCTGCTTTGGCTACTTTTCTTCCACTATGCATAAGTTGCTTCGAAAAGATGAACCATGGATGTGGGGGCAAGAGCAAGAAAAAGTCTTCAGAGAGTCAAAAGAACTGCTACAATCAAGCAGGGTGCTGGTGCATTATGACGGAGAGAAAGAACTGATACTCTCCTGTGATGCTTCTCCATATGGAGTTGGAGCAGTGCTAGCTCACCATATCAAGATAATGATGAGAGGCCTATAGGGTTTGCGTCACGCACACTCACTGCTGCCAAAAATAACTATTCCCAACTTGATAAAGAGGGATTAGTTATTATTTTTGGAGTGCACTTTTTTCACAAGTACCTGTATGGCCGAAAGTTTGTAATCTGAACAGATCATAAGCCATTGATAAGGTTGTTGAATGAGATGAGTGCAGTGCCACAGATGGTGTCTTAAAGACTAATGAGATGGGCTGTGTTGTTGAGAGTATACATGATGTCATACTGTACAGGGCAGGTAAAGACCATGGTAGTGCTGATACTTCCAGCCAACTTTGTCAGCTGGAGAAACTAAAGGACACAGAACCAGAGGAACAAGTGTAGATGCTGGACCGAGAAAAGGGCCCTTTAACTACATAAGAACAGCTGCGATAATGGACATCTGGTCCTGGGGGGCTTGGGGCTTCTGGCCCACCGTCGGGGTGGGGTGGCTGGGTGCTGGGGGTGGGGGTGGGGGTGGGGGGGCTTAATAAGTGAGTGGATGTTAAAAACAAGATACCACATGAAATGTGCTGGAGAACGTTTCAGTGATCAGAAAGACTAGAAAGCACCATATAAAACCTGAAGTCTCGTTAAAATGCAAACTCAACACAGAAAGAACCTAACTCAGGAAATCAACCCAGCAACCTTCTTTCCCTGAAGCACATGCACTAACCTGCTAAGACATTGTTCTCCCTTTTTAATTCATCTTTTTAATCTTATTCTCAGTGCACTAAATATTTATCAAAAGATGTACATTCATGGGGCCCTAATTTCGCGGCGCAGCGCAGGGGGCGCAAGCCTGGTGCACCCCGCGCAGTGTTAATTTCATCCGGCGCACCGCCATGCGCTGCCAATTTGACAATTTGGTAGACCATCTGCACAGAGATGGGTGTGACAGCGCACCAGGGGGAGGTGACGGCGCACCAGGGGGAGGTGTCGACAGATTCAGGTTGGCGCAGTGACAATTTCGTGCCAAAAAAATGTGCGGAAGGTGCGCTGAAAGCTCGCCAGCTCCAACGTGGTCTATTCTCGGCACAAGCGGAGCGCACCCTCCACAGCTGTAATTTGGTGACGGCGCACATGTGCGCACACATCACCAAAGCCTCAGAAACAGGTTTCCAGAATGTCAGGCACATTTTAATGCAATAAACAATCACAGCAATCACTATTTAATGTAACCGTCTGAACCAGCATATACATTTGTATCTATATTAACTGTCCCGTCACATCTGATGTCGGATTAAAGCCGTTTGTCATAATGGAAACTTAACCTGACGACAGCTGGAAGTTTGATGCACATTTTACAAGTCAACAATAAACAGCCTTAACATCTGATACTGAGGATATATCTGGCTTCTCTCATTTCATTAAATTCAAAGAAAAGAGGGAGAAAAAAAGATGAAGAAAAAAGAGACAAAAATACATATGTATGTCCCTCAGGATTCACCTGTGATTTCCCATATTTCTCTGTTTTAGTCTTTATTTTGAACGTGATCTAAAAAGATGGAGTACATTATTGAAAGGAGGATGAGGCGGAGACACCGGGAGAGTATACAATATATCACTAAAGGTCCTGCTATTTGGCGATGACAAACCAGGAGTGCAGGTGAACACAGCATTATGAATGGATAAGCCTGCTGCTGTAAAACTGTCTCTTAATGTTGTACTCCTATTAATGACAAAGGAACAGATTACATCTGTCCCGGGAGCTGGCCCACACAGTGACGCACTTCGTGGCCTCCGATGCGCGCCCCGCTGTCCCCTCTCCTGCTGAAGGGACAGCGGCTCTGACTGTCTCTGCTACCGGGTCTTTCCAGCACACTGTTTCCGCGGTGGCGGGGATCATTCAGACCAATCAGACGCTGCACCTCGGCCGCAGCGCATTTAAAGGCAAGAAGAGGCGGTCATTTGATTGGTGAAGACAGCGCTCCACTGTGTTAAACCCACTCATGCCTTTTCTCTTCCTTCTCTGCCACTTGGGCGGGGGGTAGGACGGAGGCGTGGATGCGCCTCTCTGCGCTCCTCTGCGCTCCCCTGCGCCCTTGTGTGCGCCTCTCTTGGCACTACAGGAGACTTGCAAAGTGCGCTGGTCACACCCTGTCCCCGCAGCGAAGGCCAGCGCAGGGCAAGTGCACCTGCGCTTGTGCCTGGTCTACGAAATTAGAGCCCATAGTCTGAATACATTTGCTGTCAGTTCCTTCTGAAGTTGTTCCTGTAGCGATGTAGATTTCAGTCTAGCAAATGTCTTTTACTTCTCCATAGTACTTTTTCCATATATTATCTAACATCATTATAACATCTCGTAAAATAATATCATCAGCTAATGGCAGGCTTGGCTGCTTAGAATGAGGCCAAATGGCAAAAGATCTGCCCTCTATTTGATTTGAATCAAAAATGAAAGATCAGACTGCATTCACCTTTCACACTGGCTAGAATGAAAAAATCAGATCTGGGCCCCTAAGTCTATTTGGCTTTGTACATTGTATTCTAAGTTTATAGCATTTATGTGTGCATTCTACCAGTGTTAATTTTGCTGACTAAATATTTTTGGACATCGTTTTTGTCAACAACCATTTTTCCCCTGATGAAAACAAGCGGGCACTAATAAAACAAGTGCACATGGACATAAACTAACACTAAATTAACTGATATTTTAGTCAACGAAGATAAACTAGATGCAAATGTTGGACAGAGACTTAATCCAATCAGACCTAATTTCATCATGTAGATAGTAGGGGTAAGTTGGAAATTTATCCAATCAGTTATGAGTTACATCCAATTACAACTGTCTTAGCTTCTTGGCGGCAGTAGAGATCCAATCAGAGTTACACTGTTAACAAATAGATATATTCACGTAGAGCAGGTTCACTGTTTGTTGTCAGTTCTGGTATTGTAACTGAGATGCTCTGCCAGGTAGCCTAAATAAAGGGGACTGCATTTCACACAAAAGTTTCATTTGTTTCTTTTAATTTTATACATTCTAACTTTACTAGCATTCAGTAAAGGGTTATTAGATGCTTAATTTTATCCAAGTGTGAAACAGGACTTCAGAAATTCAAGGAAACAAACAAATGCCGTGCACTTCAGACTTCTTATTTTAGTTGATTAAATTTACAGTGGATTTTGTCTAGTTCAATCTTTTGGCATTTCATCAACTAAAACTAGATTAAAATAAAAACAATTCAGATGATTAAATATGACTAAATCAAAAGATATTTTAGGCAAAAGATTAAACCTAAAACTAAATTAAGAAGTGTTGTCAAAATTAACACTGCTTTCTACATCAGTCATCAGTTTGCCAGTATAGCACAAAAAACTGAGCAACAAATGCTAAGAAGCAGAGCAAATTAAGTGTTCAGTAAATTCCAGTTTATTCATTACCAGCTCACTCAGTGTTGATCAATTCTAACTCATTTAAAGATGTTTCCTTTTTACAGTGTAAAGTATATTAAAAGCATGACAATAAATAGAATACAATGCACATATAGCATGAAACAGTGCCAATAAAACAATGAAAAAGAAGATAATACATTCAGAACTCTAATGGGTTTGTGATGCAGACACAAAAACACTCTAACATGCCATGCTGGCAATGCTTTTTTTTTTTTTTTTTGCAAACCTAGGTTAATGATAGTCCACGGGTGCAAAGGTGGAGAACCATCAAGCTTCCCTGCTGTATTCATTTTACCACTGCTGAACTGAAAACGAAGTGCTTGGCCAGAACCTCGTGAAGGGTCTTATCTTTTGTGTGTGGAGATGTCTGACATAGAAGAGGTGAAGAGGTTCCTTGTAGGAGAATGCCTGATAGAAAAGAAGAATACAGTTTACTGTCTCTTGGATCAAATGTGCAGCCATTGAAAAATTAATGGAGTTGTTGGTCCAAAGTAGCCGAAGTCTATCCCAGCTGTTGTTGGGCGAGAGGCGGGGTACACCCTGAACCGGTCATCAGTCGATCACAGGGCCACACAGAGAGACAGACAACCATCCACACTCACACTCATATCTAAGGTCAATTTAGAGTCACCAGTTAACCTAATGAGCATGTTTTTGCTCTGTGGAAGGAAGCCGCAGTGTCCAGAGGGAACCCATGCATGAAGGTGAGAACATGCAAACTTCACACAGAAAGCCGATCAATGCTAAAAAGTGAAAAGTTGATTTTTAAATAAATGATCAGAATGGCCTGCATTTGGGTCCCTGTGCATTTTTGTAGTCCATAGCAGTATCAACCATTCTTTTAACACACACACTGAGGGCTTATGATGTTTTTAACCACGAGTAAAAGAATATTATATTTTGGTGAAAAACTTGAACAGACTTCATTTTAAGAGGTGATCTTTTTATTGTTTTCCCAGCAATGCTGAGGTTAAGAGGAACATTGACTTTTGAAAGGAATTTTGTTAATATGCGTAAAAATCAATTTAAATTAGAAAATACATCTACAACAAAGGATAAAGACCACATTTAAAAAAAGTATATTTAAAAAATGTTAAGTCATGAGAATAAATTTGAAAAGTTACAAAAATAATCTCATGAAGTTAAAATAATAAAGTCATAAAGTAACAAGAAAAAAGTCATAAAGTTATGAGAGTAAAGTTGTAACTTTATGAGAAAAGGGCAAAAAGTAACAAGAATAATCTCATAAAGTTACGAGAGTAAAATCATAAAGATACGAGAGGAAAGACGTTTAGAAGGCCATTTGTCAAAATGTCAGATCAATATAAGCACATCTCAATCAAGAAGACGCTTTTATTTCATCGTCTTTGTGTAGACTTCTCTTCTGGTACAACCTCTCAGAATACAGTTAGTTTTCTAGCCTTATTTAAACAGATTTATGACTTTATTCTCATAAGTTCCACATTATTATTGTAACTTAATGACTTCATCTTTGTAACTTTATGAGATTATTCTTGTAACTTTTTTTTACTTTATTCTCGTAACTTTATGATTACTCTGATTACTTTACGGCTTTATTCTCATAACTTTACTTTTTTAAACGTCCTTTTTTTAACCTGACCCTGATCATCATAATAAAACCAAACAGAAAAGACAGAAAGATTTCAAGCAATTCTGAAAAAACTTGTTTCTTAGGGAAACAATGATGAAAAACTTAAGAGAATAATAAGAGAAATAATAACTTTTATATATTTGTACCTGCAAAAGTCCCAGATTACACCTTAAAGAGTTTTTTTTTTTTTTTTACTTTAATGGCCCAAGCTGTTGAAATAAAACTGAACCAGACCAATGCCTGATGGTTTTATACTGTACACAGCCTTGTTACTTTCAGTGTGTAAAATGAAAAAAGTAAGCTTGTTTAATACTTGTTACCTTCATGTATTACTCAGTATTTTTGATAGTTACATTTGCCATAACCAGGAAGTCTTAGTTGTTTGGGTCGCCTATCAAACCTTTTTCCTAGCAGTACAAGAAGCTCAGGTTTGAGGTAATACTACATTTTTTACAGTGTAAAGGGTTTAGTTCCTGCTAAAACACTGAGTATTGTGGTCATTATGTCCAGGGGTGGACAGTAACGAAGTAGATTTACTTGGTTACTGTACTTAGGTACATTTTTTGAGTATCTGTGCTTTACTTGAGGTTTTTTTTTTTTTTTTGGAACTTATGACTTTTACTTCGCTACATTTAAAAGACAAATATTCTACTTTTAACTCCACTACATTTCTATAAATGGCTTCGTTACTCGTTACTTTTAGGTACAGGTATGAAGTCAGCTGATTAAATTTATTTTCTCTTCTAAATTGTGATTTTTTCAAGTGGTGTTACTTGTACTTCGTGCATCCTGTTCCACACTCCAGTCCAGTTGGTGGCGGTAATGCACTGTCGAGTTGGTTTGCCAACCGCCATTAAACAACAAAGAAGAAGAAGAAGAAGACGCGCATGCGCTACTGCGATCGGGTAGGTAAAGGTTGAGCTAACGTTGGTGGTTATGGATCATCTTGGCAGTAATGATGGCTACAATGGCAGATAAAGACGACAATTCCACACCAGAGCACCCATAGCCATTTCTGAAGTCCATGTTTGAGGTGGACGAAATGAAGAACGACTCTTTTCGATTAAAATGTGTGCTCTGTTTGCCGCACTCAAACTTCACGGCCTACAAAAACTCGCCGTCCAACCTGAGAAAGCATGGTATGGTAAAATGGTGTAAACATTTGTTTACTTTCAGATAAATATTAGACAGTTTTATGCACTTGTAGTAGTTGCAGTTTAATGTGACAGTCACTAACATTATTAAGTTAGTTGGCATTTCAATGAGATTTGGCAGCATTTCACTGAACAGAAACGGTAGTTGGGGGGGGGGGTAACTGAAATGTGCTTTTACACGCTTTTACACATTTCAGTTAATGCTTGTAATATTAGCATTAAAAGTAAACTGGCCTACAACATTATTACTTATGTTAAATAAAAAGAGTTAAATAAGAAAAAAGAAAATGGCAATGGTTGCAATGGTTGTCCTTTTGTTGATTCATTAGTGCTTCAGTATGAATTTTCATGGGCTTTGTAGCATATTTTCACATTTTTAATTCTACATGATCTATAAGCAGGTCAGTGCATTCTGTAGATTGTTTCAGTCATTATGTTCTGTAAGGTCCACAGGAAAATGTACTTTATATACTTTAGTATTTTCAAAAGCAGGTACTCCAGTACTTTAACTCAAGTAAAAATTTGACTGAGCAACTTTCACTTGTATTGTAGTATTTGAACATGAGTATCTATACTTTGACTTGAGTACTGGCATTGAGTACTTTGTCCACCACTGATTATGTCACATAAAGTTCGAGCTCCTGAGCACCACAGGCTTGCACACCACACACACAAAGGTGCACACAAAGCAAATGTCTAATTAGCATTCCCAGTGTGTGAGAGTGGGAGTGGGAGTGGTATGACAGTTTGACAGTGCTCAGGTCCCTGTAGTCCTGTGTCAGCTATTCATCACAAGTCCCATGACACCAGTGATGCCCCTTCTCCCACCCTCCCACACAAATCACACTCCTCCCCTTTCTCCCCCATCATCCTCCAGCTTCACCCCATCCCCTTCTCACTCACCTTCTACATGATTAAAAGTCTATTTAAGTCCGCTGTAATTTAACTGTTTACATACTGATGGAGGCTAACAGGGTATGACTGTGTTTTAGGTTTACACATTTCATATTGCTTGACTGTCCCACTTGGTACTCAACTTAGACCTGAAACATTAAACACCAGTGGGGACATTTTGCCAGTTATTAAATTTAAATTCATTGAATTTGAAGCTTCTGAGTCATTTACATGTCTTTCTGTTCTGCAAGTTGCATGAAGGTGGTAGAGTTATACTAGTTATCACAGGACACTGCCCTTCTGTACAGCCCCTCTAAACCAAACTTTAGATCAGCGTACTGACAGACAGAGAGGCTTGAATCAGAGCTTGAATCTACTTTCAACCATGTCCCTAACTATCCAAAATAGGAAATCCTTAAAGAACCCCTCCCCCATTTTTATTTAGACCAAAGCTGTTTGATGATATAAACCTCTAGATCAATGACTACGTTTTTCAACATCACATAACTTTAAACTTGCCATGGGTACTGACACTTGTGCTACATACACAAAGTCATTCTTACGTAAAGTAAATGTATGCAAACATTCACCATCATGCATGTGTATTCATGGATAGAATTATACATTGGTGTCTTGGATCTACATTTATGTCATTTGATCAGATACCCTAACCAGACATGTACAGTAGCTAAGGCTGGGTGATCTGACCGAGATTATTTTTTTAACTCATGACTTCTGACTGTAATCAACCTCCTAGTTTCCAAAGAAAAAATATAAATGACAGCATAATTTTACAAATCCAGTGGTACTCTAATCACAAAAATGTGTCTCAAATGTTAACTCGGTGTTCCTCTGGGGATTTCAGTGCACACTAAAATTTTAGCATTAAGGTTGTAAGTTTTTTTTTAAATTTGTTTATGAAAACATCCTTTCCCTCTAACACTATCATATAACTTCTGGGTTTGCTTCAGCCAGCCTCAAACAGACTCTCAGGGAACTTTAGTTTTTGTCATCTCAGCATTGGCTTGATTTTTTGGCCTTGGATACTGCCTTATAAGCTGGCACATCAATTGTATTTTATAAAGATTACATTTCATTAGTCAAAGGTAGATTTTTAAAAAAAGAATAAAGTATTAAAAGCTTTTTAAATGTTGCTGCGGAGCACAATCATTTTAGATTGGAGCTTGGTAAGATGGATCTTCCCTATTACAAACATTAAATTACATTCAGCGGCACTGCAGAGTTAACTGTCACACCGCTGGTACAGCTCATCAAAAAAACTGGAGCTACAAATTTATCATAAGAAAAAACTGAAATACATCCTATCATAAAAATCTAAACCCTCGGAACCACCTTACCAAACAGTATCTAAGGAAAGTCTTTAAAAACTGTAAGTATAATTACATTTTTTATAAAGTAATTTTTGACTTAATTTTTGACTTATTTTGTTTTATCCCATCATTAATATTTCTATTTTTGATTTATTTATTTTGGTGTATATTTGTATTTATTTGTTTTTGTTTATATCTATCATTTGATGTTTCTTTTGTCTACTTTCTGTAACTGCTATTGGAATACTTATTTGCTGTTTATGAAGTTGGGTTGTATCAGGTACTTGAAAATAGTCAGTGGGGTGGCAAAGAGGGCCCCTTACCGCACTGCACCTTTCAAGGGATGGTTCAGTTTTTTTGAAGTAGGGTTGTATGAGCTCCATATGGCCACTAAGTTTATTAGACGCAGTCAAAAGGTTCTCTCCTCTATCTCAGTAAGCTACATTTTGTAAAAGTTTGTGATGCAGAATCAGTAATTCACAAATACAAAGGGTATTTTCTCTGCCTACAAGAACTCCCATCAAAAATAATACCGCAGTTTAAGAGTACATTACATTTTTTTTGAATGCATTAACTTCTCAGAATAATAAAGTTTATCTTGAACTAACTGACACATGTCACGTATTCCACGTATCCCTAGTTCCAGAAAAACTTTATTTGGTGATTCTGCATCACAAACTTTTACAAACTGTGGCTTACTGAGAGAGAGAGGAGAACTTTCTACTGCATCTAAAAACTTAGTTGCAATATGGAGTTCATACAACC
>JAZDUH010000536.1:10515000-10610000 GCA_036419115.1 Scarus forsteni | reverse complement strand
TGAGTATCCCAGAGTCTGTGATGTATGAAAGGGTACTGCAATGTAAACAAAAATTGACAGATTTCAGACAGACTTGAGGATATCAGGATTGCCTTTACAGTGGGCAGGTCCGAACATGTTCCAGTCACTGACAAGTCAAGCATTTGTCAAGGAAGGTCAGGAACCACAGACAGAATGTAGAGCCGATGAAAACATGGTGCTGTTCAGTCATCACAGAGTGGACCAGTTGACAAATCAGAGTCGACAGTTCCTACGTGGAGAAGGAAGCCTTACAGTGAGGAGAGTTCAGACAGAGCATCTCAGGTGGGGAGAATACAGCTGGATGAGTGGTGCTCACTATGGTCATTAGAAAATTAGTGATTGTGAACATCCTCTAGCAGTTGAACACGTAAGGTAAGTAAAATGAATGGTCTCTTTAAAACCTTGATGTCGGTGTCTGATGACACATTTCTGATGAATATAAATAAGGTGAATTTGAAGAAGTACTGATCCAATGAAAGTCAGAGGCAGTGTCAGCCTAAAAAGCTTAATTAATAAATACTTCTTAATAAGGGCATTAAAAGTAAAAAAAT
Organism: Scarus forsteni; assembly: GCA_036419115.1. Taxonomy (NCBI): domain Eukaryota; kingdom Metazoa; phylum Chordata; class Actinopteri; order Labriformes; family Labridae; genus Scarus; species Scarus forsteni. The sequence goes on along the minus strand of JAZDUH010000536.1, from coordinate 10,609,428 downwards.
ATATACAGTAAGAAAAGAGTAGAGTGATAATTAAAGACATATGGTCTTTTAACAGTAACGTTTTTAATCTGAAATTAGAAAGGCCTCAGAGCTCCGCCAAGGTAGCTCACATACTGGTGTTACATCTATAACTAGTAGCTCCATGATAAAGTTACCATCATAATATAATTCCATGACCTTAAAACCCACACCTAGCACTCAGAATCATGTTGATATTTTTACTAGTTAGGCAGTTATTGATCAAAAATAGTTGTTTGCTCATGGCAATTATCTGGATCACCACCACAATGTAATCCTATTTAAGGGCGTTTTCACATTAGGCCCACTTGTTTCGAACTGCACTGCGGCGCGGTTCGCCCCCCTCCCCCTCCCCCGCTGGCTTGCATTCACACTTGCAGCATTGAACAGTGCCCAGGCCCACTTGTGTATTTACTCAGTATGAAACAGCAGGGGGCGATATGCATGTAACTGTTTACCAAACCTGCTACGGAGTAGAACGAAGAAGAGGCCACCATGGTAACCATTTCCTACACCAAACAACCAGTGTTTACATTTTGCTCTCTTCTACATTTTCTTCAAATGTGTTTTTTTATCGTGTTTGAGACGGCATCAGCGACCTTCTGGACCCTTGTAAATCATTGTAATCCTCAACCAGAATAAACAAATCCACAAATTGAGTAAGCAAAAGATTACTCAATTTGTAAAGGGCTCTTGTGTGTTTGACCATTAACATCATGTCTCGGGTGTCCACTAATCCAAGAATTTGATTTAAGTTAGACAAAAAATGTCCCTGTATCAGGATCAGATGCAGCCCATTTTCTCTCCCCTTTGGAAACACTCGGATCTAAGGGGATGGGGAGTTACAGGAGGCTATGATAATAAGCTCTGTGCTGATTGGCTGCCTGGAAAAGGGGGGTTACGGGCCACAAAGCAGATTTGGCATCTGCCTGTGATGAGCAGAAAACACCCATGAGGTTGCACAGTGATTACAACATAAATCTCAGGCAGCAGAAAAGAGGGGGAGTGTTTTAAAGAGCTTTTCTCCAAAAGTTGAAATAACAAGCCATCATTTTTGTTGTTTTTGTGTCTTGCCTCACTTTCGAGTGCATGACAAGCATGTAGACACCATTTTTTTTTTTACTGTACATCCAGTGATAAGGAAGGGAAGGGCAGAGCTTAAACAAGTGTGAACAAAATTGTTGGTGCCCTTCCATTAAAGAATGAAAAACAAAAACTGGCCACTGAAATAACTTGAAACTGTCAGAAGCAATAATGATTTTTTTTTTGTAACCGAAAATTAACAAATGAAAATCAGAAATTGCTTTTGAATTGTGGTTCAACCAAATCATTTTAATAAACCAAGTAATAGAACTGACCTGAACAAAAATGAAAATGATTCGATCATAGGGACATGTTAAACTAAGGTGTGTCCTGTAATTAGCATCATAGGTGTCTTAAAACTTGCAATCAGTCAGTCTGCTGATTTAAAGGGTAAAAAGTGGTCACTGTGCTGTTTGGTATCATGGTGTGTACCACACTGAACATGGACCACAGAAAGCTAAGGAGAGAGCTGTCTCAGGAGATTAGAAAGAAAGTTATAGATAAGCATGTTAAAGGTAAAGGCTAAAAGACTATCTCCAAGCAGTTTGAAGTTCTTGTGATAACAGTTGCACATATTCATAAGTTTAAGGCCCACATGGCTGCAGCCAACCACTCTGGACGAGGCCACAAGAGGAAAATTGGTGACAAATTGAAGATACAGATAATACAAATGGTAACCAGAAGAGCAAAGAACAACTTCCAAAGAGAATAGAGGTGAACTCCAAGGTCAAGGTACATCAGTATCAGATTGCACCATCCGTTACTGTTTTAACCAAAGTGGACTTAATGGAAGACAACTGATTAGAACACCATTGTTAAAAGCAAATCATAAAAAAGGGAGACTGGAATTTTCAAAAATGCATATTGACAAGCCACAAAGCATTTGTGAGAATGCCCTTTGAACAGATGAGACAAAACTGGAGCTTTTTGGTAGTTACTTCAGCTCTATGTTCACAGACACACAAATGAAGCATACAAAGAAAAGAACACTGTACCTACTGTGAAACATGGAGGAGGCTCAGTTATGTTCTGGGGCTACTTTCCTGCATCTGGAACAGGGTGTCTTGAATCTGTGTAGGGTACTATAAAATCTGGAGACTATCAAGACATTCTGGAGCAAAATTTTCTGCCCAGTGTCCGAAAGCTTGGTCTTAGTCGCAGGACATGGGTCCTCCAACAGGATAATGACCCAAAACAAACAGCTTAAAACACCCAAGAATGGATCAGAACAAAACACTGGACTATTCTGATGTGGCCTTCTATGATCCCTGATCTAAATCCTGTTGGACATTTGTGGAAGGAGCTGAAACATGCAGTCTGGAGAAGACACCCTTCATACCTGAGACAGCTGGAGCAGTTTGCTCGTGAGGAGTGGGCCAAAATACCTGTGGACAGGTGAAGTGTCATCGAGAGTTACAGAAATCGCCAAATTGCAGTGATTGCCTCAAAAGGTAAACAAAAATGTTATGTTAGGGGTACCATCATTTTTGTCCAGGCCAGATTCATTATTGTGTTTTAATTATTCTGTTCAACCACAATTCAAAAGCAATGTTTGATTTTCATTAGTTAATTCAGTACATTTTTATTTATAATTTTTTTCAGGTTAAGTTATTTCAATTACCTTTTGAGTTCTTTCTTTCTCTAACACTAGGGTAGAGACTTTGTGAGGTCTAAGCTAGGACAAGATCACTGGAGTCCTTTTCGAATCAACGCCCCCGCTGGCTCCCCCCGGCCCCATGTGCTCATCTCTGTGTTTGTTGTCTCATGTGTTGAGGCGTTTTTTTTCCAATCCCACACTGTGCTTCTCTGATAGGTGCCTAGTTTGGAATTGCTGTTGTTGTTGAAACTTGAAAACAAACATTAAAAGTGCGTGAAAAGTGTTTGACATTGACCTTTGAAAAGCAAGATGAACCCTAAGTGCAGCAAGGTCCTGAATTATGTTTTACAGTGTAAGTTACACCAACATATCCAAATTTATTTAAGTTCAGAATTTGACAGAGTAAGAGGTATGATAAATGACCTCTTGCATTCTGTTATGTAATTAAATCTTGGAGTGCAGAAAGAGCAGAGATCATGACTTCACTCAAGTTCATTTATCAGTCTACTTAGAAGACCAATGAAAAATGCATTCATCTATTTATCATCTATACCATTTGTCCCTTTCAGGGTCCCTGGGGCTGAAGTCTATCCCAAGCTGACACTGGCCAGAGGCGGGGTACACCCTGGACCGGTCACCAGCCGACTGCTGGGCACACACATGAAACACATCCCTAAAAATGCACATACCATGTATAATATAGAAATATCCCATTATTCAAAGAGTGTGCTTTTTGATTAACTAAATAGTATCTTGTGTTCAAACTGACATCTTAAGGGTCAAATTCTGATTAAAATGTAATTTTGTTAGTTCTGAGCAGAGCTAAAGTGCTCTGAGAGATTTTTCAGCATCTGCAGTCTGAGAAAGGAGCCACTGAAATAAAGTAGGAGCTTAGCTTTAACACTAGAGGGCGCTAGTGACTTTTACATAGTGCATCTCAGTTCTCCCTGAAACTTGGAAAATAGCACGGCTTTTACTTCAGCACAACAGCATGCTTACAGATAAATAAGAGTCACCATTCTCGCCCCAGAGAAAACCACAGTAATGTTTTATTTGTCTTCACATTTCTGAGTATTTGAAGGACAATACGGCTCCCAAGCTTTTGTGTTTTCTCAGTGCTCTGTCAAATTATTAGAGTCCAAAATAACCCATAAAAGTTCTTTAAGAAGTGTTTTTTCATTGTGATAAAAACCCAAAATTAATTTAGGCAAGCTGCCATTTTACACAAATTTTGTCAACATTTTTCCCTCTTGTGCAAACACAGCATTATATCACTCTAAACAGCTCATTTTTAATTTTAAGTCCCATTTTATTTTTGATTCCTTTATGTTTTACTAAAGTCACATTTTCTGTTGTAATCATTATCATCATGCTTCTTTCATCATTATTATTGTATTTATATTTTATCATAATCTGAATTATTTTATTCATCATTGTTCAAGTTACTGAAGTTGACATAAATTCCATGAGACTAAAATGAGTCAGAAATCAGTTTTGAAGCATGTATTATATGGAATGGTTACTCTTTTTTGCACAGTGATGTTGTGTATTTGTATGTTTTGGTAAATTAAGAAATTAAGACACAAACACTCATCTTAGTCCCTTTTGAGCCACCTCTCTGACCAACACTGTGTCAAAAGAGCAACATAAGACTTGAAAAATCTAGTAGATGCAAAAAAACAAAAAACATAAAACAATGAAATCATGAAATAAGATTGGGACTTTTAACTTTAAAACATCACATGGAGGAAGGACCATAAACATGATTATACGTCTAGAACTTCACCTTTTACTGCCCAAGAAGAGCACCTCACCTCCTGCAAGCAGGAAGCATATTTAAATCATTTTAAAGATGAGCACACAATGTAAGGAGTTAATATTCTTTATTTAAATCAAAGAGCAGATAAAAACATTAAGGCAAGACGAGCAGCAAGCACTGAGCTGCAAAATGGAACATCAAAATTGAACTATACAAGGCTTGATCCATTAATAAAAAACTAGAAAATTATAAAGCCAGAGAACACAGAACACAAAGTGAGAAAGAGCATGTGTGCGTTGGTGTATGACTGCATTCAAGCTGTTTGTTACCGTGTCAGTGTGCTGTGCCTGTGCATGCAGGTGAGATGGTGGATTTAATCTGTATGTGTGTAATCAGGAGTGCCTGCAGGACGCTTTGTCAGATATTTACCCAGTAAAACAATAAAGTGCAGTTATTATCATCCTGTGGCTGAATTTATTAACAGCCTAAAAATAAAGGACATCTCAAGCAGCTAGACTCTAGTACAGAGAAACAGACGACTAAAGTGCGCGTGGAAAGACTGAAGCTAAAACAGATGAGGGGACTTTTCTGTTTCTATGAGCAGCTCAGAGAAATCATTCTTTTATTCTTCTTATTGTTGAAAATTTGTTAAGGCTTTTTTTCACCAAAGCTGACAAGTTAAAGTAAAAATGTGTCCATGCTTTTTGTGGCTTCTTGCATTAATAGGTGTGAGAAGGGTGTTTTAAGATCAGACCGTTACGGATGCTCAGCTCCTGAAGAAAATGCTTCAGAAATTCCTGACGAGTGTTCAGTCCTTAAGTGAAATAACTCATTTCATTCAACAACCACGACAAAAGTTCCTAAACGTGTAACCAAAGGATCAATAAAAAACAGCTGTAGATTCAGTTTTTCTAGTAGACGTGACTGAAATTGAAACGTGCACTGCTGCACAGTCTGCCTTCCACAACATAAGGAACACAAAAGAACACTTTAACACACTTCACTTTCACTTTCAGGACTTTTTTACACATTATTCATGATCATCTCTAAGTGAGATTTCATTTCAAGTTTAACTTATAATTTGTTATATTTTTATGACAAGATTTTACTCTCCGTCATGCAACACTTCTGATGAGTGAAAATCAGATAAAGTGAAGCCCATTCACTGAGCGCCCGAGGAAACAAAACAATCAATGGATAAACTGGACTTGCTCACAGCCGGAATCATCATAAGATACACAGGGATGGCCCCTACACACGACACAGGAAGGAGATCTGAAAATGAACCTGAACCTGGTCTGAGACGATCAGTACTGAAAATGTCATAGTTCTGTAGACTCCTCAAACTACTGAGCACAACAAGCCAATAAAGTAGGGATGCACAATACTGAGTTTTCAAAAGCTCTCAAGCCGATACCAATCCATATCTATTTATAGGGCTGAACGATTTGAGAAAAATAATCTAAATGTGATATTTTTCCCCAATATTGTGATTTACTCTTCGATTGTTTTAATGTTCCTCATCTTATGTATTCTTAAACAAACATAAGCAGTAGATCGTTTCATAGTATAACCAATATGACATTAAATCAATCTAAGGATAAAAGATTTGAGAAAAAGTGGAGAAGTGAAGGACAGAAGCAAAATAGGTATGAAATTGTAAAAACTGGGTAAAAAAAATGGTACGAAAGCAGAAAAAGTTAATAGGTGCAAAATAGGCATGAAATTGCAAAAGAAAACAAGGTAAAAAAAAATCAAAAGTGACTAAGGAAAATTGATTATAGCAGCAAAATTGGGATTAAATTTCAAAAACCATGTAAAAATTTCAAACATGGTCTGACAGTGGCCAAAAAAAAAAGATGAATGGGAGCAAGATAGGCATAAAGTTGTAAAAACTGTGTTAAAAAAGGTTAATATAGGCATGAAATTGCAAGAAACTACATCACAATGGCAAAATGTTCAACACATTTTGGGTTAAAAATATTGCACTGTCTGCGATTTGAAAATTGCAACAAGCCATATTGCAATTTAATCTAATTTGCAATTAATTGTTCAGCCCTATGTATATCCACACTTTAATTAAACTGTTCCTCTTACTGTAACAGTATATCTGCCTTAAGCAGCAAACAGTAAACAGCAAAAAAAACCATCTGATTCTTTCAATAACTGATTAGTTTGTGTTTGTTATGTTGGATAATAAGTGATGAAAACCAAAACAGACTCTATAGGTGGAGCATTGAGGAATAACATATATTTGTCAAGAATACAGCCAAAGTTTACAATATAAACAGCTGATATGTTTGGCTAAAATACCTTCAGTAAACATCAGAGGGATTTTTAAGATCTGCCAGTACCAACTGTAAAACAATTTGAGCTTTTATCCCAGACACCATGTTGATAGTATTATGCATCCCTAAAATAAAGACATGCCGTGGTATAGGCTGACATTTTGTTTCATGGTCGCCTTGTGTCTTGTTAAATGGGTGTATTTGCTTGGGAGACCATTTTTTATGTAGTAGAACATAAATCATCATTAAAGTATCTACAGTAGCTGCAAAGCACAAGCAGCAGAACAAATTTTACTTTGCTGAGTGACAACTTGTTTATAATTTAATATTTTAGTTTAACTCATAAAGTAGAGTGGCTTCACCATTGTAGCGCAGTATTTCTCCACATTCCAGATGTGCCAACTCTGACTGATCTTGAGACTGAACTGGTTTTTAGGTCTTATTTTTGATGTCACTGAGGGCTAGTGCCGGTGTTGGGGGGATGATAGAGGGGTCCTTGCAAGGAAGGACAATATCTGACACAAATCTTTAGTCATGCCATTCAGAATGATACCAATAGTCAAAAGTAATATTTGCCAAGTCCTCTGTCTAAGAATTTTAAAATTCTGGTGGACTATGTTCCCCAGTTTTCATTTTCTTTGTGTCCTAGGTCAACTTTAGCCTCCCTTAATAAGGTCGAAAGCTTCCCGTTTTTCCAGTAAGGGCTTGTAATACATTTCTTGATGTGTTTGGTACATGAGACTGGTGTTGAAAAAGAAACAAAAGCAAAACTGATATTGATTTTTGGATGTAAAATAAGACACAATTTAAGACGAGATTGATTGTCTGCTGCTGCCTACAGCATAAATCTAGGGATGAGAACATGATGAGAGTAACTTCAGTAAAAGTCTGTCCGACCAGAACAAACAAAAGAAAAGCTGATGTGATAACATAACAGGACATGTAGTCTAAGACCAGCACAGTTTCCCTGCCCCAGGGTCTTCAGTGTGGTGGTAAAAAGCAAATGCTAAAATGCATATTACTCCATGTATGGCCTTTGGAGCAGCCAACAGCATCCTTCAGGAAATGGAGCTACAGCTGAAGAGTTCTGTCTGCAGGCATGGCACATGTACAGAAAAGAGACAGAGCAGATGGATGCCAAGAAGGATCAGCCCCTGTTCTCTATGCCAGGCTGTTAAATGTTGAAAAGAGACTGGAGTTCAAGTAGAAACATCAACTTTCCATCAATAACTCCATGTTTAACCCTTTATAGTTCAACTTTTTGAGGCATATACTGCACTCCAGCCGTCAACATGTGTTACCTATGCCCGTTTACCTTCTCTCTGTGGAAAGAGTTCAAATGTATTCACTCAGTTCTGCATAAAAAAGGAAGTTAAAGAATAATGTTTGGTTCTTAGCTGCAGACGTGAAGCTTGAGTGGCTTCCATGTTTTTTTAATGAACACAGCCATCATGTACTTTAAATGAGGCATCTAGGCCAATGGGTGTCAAAACTATGGCTCAGGGGCTGGCTGCGGCCTGCAGTCCACTTTGGTTGGCTCTCCTAGTTCCAGAAATGATGGAAATTTGGCCCACTAAGAATTATAAAGCTTGTGCTTGCCAAGTGAATAAAGTAAAAGTGATGACTGCGTTTTAAGGCAGCATGAGTTACTCTCACCTGACTGATTTTTATATTCAGAGGTCTGATTTACAAATAATACTCTGCTGGTCATCTTTAAAGCTCCTACTTAATTTGTCAGATCTGTGCAGTTTACTCTTTTGGGGGTCTGAAGGTCAAGCATCTTCTCTCCAGTGGATGCTTGGGTCAACCAGGGCCCCCTGAAGTTTGACTGGTCACCTCAAAATCATATAAGGACTGACTGGCCTTGTCAAGCCATGAATAAAAGCTGTGGGGTTGACTGTTTGTTATCTTTATGTTTAGGAATTCAGGTTATCTTAACCTGAACAATCCCAGTTTTACCAAATACACCAAAGGCAGACATTACATATGACACAAAGTTTGGACACCCCTGGTCTAGAGCATGCTTTAGTCAAAATACCACAAGGACCAATATTTAAAAGGAAGTTTCTGAGATGTGTTTCCTTTAAATGTACATCTGCTCCTTCTCACCCTGACCCTGTAGGTGCATGGGATCATGGTCGAAGCGTGAGGGGCATGTGAGAGGCAGGTCTGATGATCATGTTTCACTGATGTTTCACTCAACACATCATCTGGTTTCATAATTTCAGACACAGCTGAACAATTAACAAAACACTTTGTTTGCTTTGTTTCATATTTTGTGGTGGAACATCTGTGCAAAAACAATAGAGAGGGAGTTTCATGATATGCCACCTTTAAGGTAAGCTAACCGGCCTTTTCAACCCTGATATGAAAATGGTACTGATCAAACATTTCTTCAAATTTCAACCATCTTAAAAAAAATAAGAAAAAAAAGCTAAATGTGTTGCTAACCTTATTTAGTAACAGACTCACCCATGTGCTTTGTGAGGAGGTGTAGAAATCTGACAGCACCCCTCAAAGGAAAACTAAGTAAAAGCATAGAAATGTAGCTGCTTATCTAATAAGCAAGAACACGCTGAGGTTAAATGCTTGTTTACTTCAATAACTCATCAGCTTACCACACAGTATTTAAATGAGACAAAAAAACTAACTTTACGTCACTTAAATGAATTCAAGATCACTCAAAAGATTATTCTGATTATTTTCTAGACTGTAGATATGTTTGCTCAGAAGCTTTAGCCATAGCAACAACATCCCACTGATGAATTCTATGTAATACAGCAGTTGTATCTGAGAGCAGAGAGACGCTGAGTCGAAGTGGACGGAGTTGAGAGCATTCCAGTGATGAGTTTGTAACGGGGGTCTCTAAGTTCAGTTGAGTTTCAGAGTCAGAGTTTAAGATTCAGGATGTTTAGGAGTTTAAATATCCAACTGGCATCTCAGAACTTCCACTTCCTGAGACTGAATAGATGCCTCGAAACTGCCTCTGACAGAGACATGCACAGGAAGGTCAATGGGAATTATTTGCTGACATATAAAACTTCAGATGTTTTGGAACAAATTAAGGGAGGGAGATAATATGAAGTCAATATGTCTGCTTTTACATATGCATTTGAAAAGAGCGACAGGGCTGGGCACTTTCTAAAGGTTCTGAGACTTATCGATCATTTGTAAACAATGTTGGGCAGGTTACTCAAAATGTAAAAAAGGTCCTTACTCCACTAATTCTAATAATTTACTTATCACCTAAACGTAACACCTAAAAATCATTAAAGTCTACTGAAGACAAAAAGGAACAAAGTATTACTTTGAATCATAACTTTGTTATCACTGTTTCTGAAACTATTATTGCTGACACGACTATTACTTCATAAAAGTAAAAGTACTAAAGTAACACATAGCATGGGATTAAATACTGCCCAGCACTGGTGATTGTCTAATGAGTCTGGCGGTTGACAATATAATTTTTATTTCTTTTCATAAAGATTTATGAAATAAACAAAGAAATTAGAAAATAAAAGCCAATTTCCATGCTAGAAAAAAGGAAATAAGATTTAATAACAGTATGCTTAACAAAATTATTAGACCAACACCCAGTGTCAGGTTTATGCCACAGCTGCCCTAAATTAACAGCACTGATATTTACCAAAATCATTTTTTATATTTTCTCATGGTTCATATTCCTCCTAGTTTGAAATTTACAGTTTTACAAAATAGTAAGCACATTATTATATCTTGATTAAGATGTCAAATTATATTATTTACTGGCCTTAGTGGACGAATGCTATGCTTGATTTATTTCTAACATCTAAATTCTACTTTAATGCCAAGGGTCCTCTAAGATTAACAATTCAACCCAGAGATGTCATATATCTGTTACTACAAGTATTTTAATATAGTATCATAGCAAGTATTTATATGTTATTAGGTCAAAAAATGTAAATCAGTGAATAGTTAAATGCTTAAATACAACAGATGACTGTAGTTAAATGATTGCTCTACTTTGAGATACAGAATAAGTTTACTTGAACATTTTTGCCATCAAATATCTTTTGAGTTTGGGTGCTGCTTTGGCAGCATGGTGTCAACCAAACAAGTACCATGTATGAAGCGCACAGCCTCAGGTTTAGTGGTTCAATGATCTGCTTCATTCATTTCTGACTCTCAAAGAGTCCCAAAGACTCGGCTCAAGTTTGGCTACAAAAAGATCCATTCAGTTTTAATTTCCTCCTTCTGTTCAAAGTGTATGCCCAAGATTAAAAACATTTTCACTTTTTAAGTTTCCGTTTTTAAAAGATTTCAGAAACACTGAAATTTCTCATCTTTGTGACAGGTGGTCTAATAACTTTGTTAATAGGGCTGGGACAATACGCTTTTCTCCTGATTCGAGTTTTTACGATTTTTTTTAAGGGCCGAATGATTTAAATTACAATTCTACGATAATGCATTTTTTTGCAATCTTTAGTTAGCTTTTTTAACACCAGTGAAAAAGATGAACAATGATGATGCCTACAGACTATATCAGGAAAAATACACATGTGAGTCCTATTTTAGGATTTATTCAGCAATATATTTTTACCAGCTGCTTATACTTCCTCCTCAAAAGCCTGGACTGCATTTAAAAGTGGCTCATTAACACAGATTAAAGTGAAGCATTTAAATATGGGAAAAATTATTTAAAAATCGTCAAACAAAAAATTCTGATACTTCTGTGAACCAATCTTTTCTCCCACCCCTATTCCCTATCCCTACTCATTTAATAGGTATGTTTTTAATGTTGCATTGGGGCCTTTTTGCAGCTTTTTGCAGATGCAGATTTTATGGGTTCAGTCAATACCTCACAACTTTTACTTATTTGGTCTTAATTGCCCAGCCTTTATGTTACATGAATGTGTATGTATTCATCCTTCACTCACAGGCTGAGAGAGGAGGGCGTGTAGAACTGTCTCCGTTTTAAATTTCAAGCACACAATCATCAGATTTGTTCCTCCTGTGTGTGAAAACAGGAGCGTTTCAGAGTGGTGCTGATGCACTTACAGTGTTTGACATCTGTTAAAATGTTTGTACTTCAAAAGCAGACATAACCAAAAGACCAGAACAGACAATAACAGACAGAGACTTGTTTGCATGGTGTGTGTGTCTGTGTGTGTGTTTATGTATGCAGATGTATGTACGCAGGTGTGTGGTGTAAGAAGCTGCCTGGATCAGACAGCATGGTGTCACTCCTGGAGAGCCCAACCTCCAGAAACCTCCTACATCCACACATCATTGGTTAACAGGACAGCGAGCTGATTGGCCTTAACAGCAGAGTGTTGATAATTTTGCCTCCTACGTTCAAAGCTTGTTCTACTACAGACAAAAGCACATAAAACCACCCAAACCATCTCTGATTTGTTTTTGCAAAAACAGTTTCTCTGAATGTTTGCTCTTCAGCAAAAAAGCAAGAAGCATAAAGACGTAAGTCACATGTATGTGTGTGTGTGTGTGTGAGTGTGTGTGTTCCTCCTCTTTCATCTCTAGTCTACGTGTGTAGCCTCTAAGCCGGCGTGCTCCTCCGTCACGTATGTGTTTATCTGTCGGTCTTTTTGGCCCACGCCAGGTCGTCTGAGCGTGGTTTCTGCCCTGTGAGTCGCTGGATCAACTGCTCCATCCGTCTCCAAAAGCCCAGCTGGTCCAGTGGAAAGTTACACCAGCCTATGGAAGTGCAGAAAAATGGAGTTATGGAAAAGAGCAGAGCCTGAAGAAAATCAGTAGTAAAATCAGGAAGGGAGAGCAAAAAGTGAAAATTGACTGCGAAATAACAATAAAGACAATGACTGATTTACAAGATTTAAAGAATAATTTTTCTAATAAAAGTCACCAGCTGCTTGACAAGGACAGTAGTACTGTTATGATGATGATGATTATTATGATTATTATTATTACTATCATTATTATTATTATTATTACTATTATTATTTATTATTATTATCATTATTATTATTATCATTATCATTATTATTATTATTATTATTGTTGTTGTTGTTATTAGGCAAAATTAAATATATAAGACAAGTTATGAATCATAGAAAGAAAAAAAAAGAGATAACACATAACACCAGTAAGTTAGGGTTGCATGTTGATAACAACCATGCAAATACCATATATGAAATGCACCACTGGTTTGGCCCATCTGCTGCATGTCATCCCTACTTTCTCCCCATTTTCTGAGTCCATCTGCCATCTCCCTCCACTATCAAATTAAGGTCATAAAATGCCCCCCAAAAAACTAGAAAATATACAGTATTTCCACATAACTTTTTTTTTTTTTTTTTTTTTATGTTTAGTCAGTCAGTTAGACCCAATATGTTTTCCTGCAGCCAATACTGATCACCAATCACCTATAAAAAAATTGGCTGACCAGTCCCTGTCATATGTTATGTTGTTTTGCGATAACTGATTGTCTTTGCTTAACAGAGAAGTACAAAAATATCTCAAGGAGGAACTAAATAAATCAATTTAATTCAGCTCATATATAAATAATCTACAAGGGTGTATTATGGCCACTCAAAGAAAAAAAAAAAAACTTGAAATTTTCAAGAAAAAACTACAATTTTTGCAGATTATAAAGTGCCACGTTTCTAGTTTAGTCACAATAAACTCATATTTCAGGCCTATAACTAATCAATAAAACAACGTAGTGACAAACCCAACAACTCTTTTTAATCGCAGTCATGATCGCTGTGAGCTGCAAACTTGTTTTTCTCCAATCGAGTCAGACAACTTCACTTGGTCTCGGTACGCTGCCGATAATGGCTCAGCAGCTTGGGAACCATCACCCACTGTGATCGCACATCTTTTTACTTTATACTACAGCTCTTATTTAAGATAAATAGGTTTTAATTTAATTTATATAAGATTTTTTTTTTTACTTATATTCATTATAGGTTTTGGCTGTAAAAAATTGAAATAACCAAACTCAGCCTGATGCTCAGACATCTTCTGTAGTTTATATTACAGTTCTTACTTTAGAGAAATATGTTTTAATGTAATTTATATGATTGATAAAATACTACATATGTTTATTAATAAGTAATGACTATAACTTAACTGTTGTTGACTGACTTGACACCAAACTCAGCTTTGTGATCAAACATCTCTGCTAGTCTCTACTTCAGCTCTTATTTAAGATAAACAGGTTTTGATGTAATTTATATGATTTTATGGATATATATATATATATATATATATATATATATATATATATATGTGTGTGTGTGTGTGTCTATATGTGTGTTGTGTGTCTGAGTATTTGCTATCGAAGATTATTACTTTAATTGTAAAACACATCCTCTGATCAGCCCAAGAGCAAAAACAGTGACACACATTGATCCATCTGTAACCAGCCTTCCTTACAGTAACTCTTCATCTCCTCTTTCTTCAAACACAGTCAACATTTTCATGTTTTTAAATATATTTCTTATCTTTGGTTTCATTTAAGAGCACACCCCCTGTTCTGACTTTCTCCTCAATCTACTGTCGTCCTTTATTCCCTGCGTAACTCCATCTACACTGACCCCATGTTCATCTATCAACGTCTAACCTCTAACTCTCGTCATCATGCATGGACTGGATTTCAGGGTGGGGAAGAGATGGGGGGATTCTCCCAGGAGACCTCCTTAGCCCCAACTAACACTAACCTAACTCACTACAAATACACACTTGTGTATACACACCCTCAGCGTCGATTCTTTAAGGGTTATAAAACTCCTATAGATATGCATTTGCTGTATGTTTAAGGTAAATATATAAATATATGTATGGCTGTAGGCCAAAGTACATTTACATGTACAAATGCATACATGCATGACTCTACAACAGTCTCTGTGCTCACACACTGCTCTGAAACACACACATCTGTGCTGAGCATATAACACACACATGTACAGACTCAGCCTAGAATCCCCCCGACAGTTAAGATGAAAATCTTGTTACCTATCAGCAAACACACAAGATGTACATTTGTATCAACAGAAAGTTTCTGAGATGTATCCAGTGTTCCTCAGCATTATCACGCAGGGGCCGTGCATCCATCTGTCTGCCTGAGATCCAATGTGCAACATTAGATGCTACATCAAGATTTCTATGTTCCATCAAGTTTTTGAGAAATGCCTTGAAAATAAACTGGATGAATATGGTCAACAGAAGAGACAGGCTATAGCCAAAAAAACATATCCTGGTGCTGCATTTTAGACACACCATGAAGAACTGTCCTGACATAAGAATAACTGTTATTCCAGATAATATCGAGTGCAAGTTTAAATGTTTCAGGCACGTGGGAAAGGAATTTAAACAAAGGGAGTAAAGTCCACGGTATAATGTAATTGGTCAATGGGCCACTATTTCAAAAGAGGGTTTAGGAAACAAGACATAGCATATTTCAAATGACGCATGGGAAAAGATGTTTTATGGAAAGAATGATTGACATTAAGAATATCTGTAGTATGACCACTTACACTGATGAATATAAAATGTTTTTTCTAAATTAAGAATCATTCATTAATTCATTTAATTACCTTCGTCAAATGATGTTACTGCCGCTTGTTTGTTTCTCTGTTTAGCAACAAAACTCAAAAAGTTATGGACACATTTTGATTAAATATTCAGGAAATGTCCGGATTGGGACAAGAAACAAATGATGAGATTTTGGGAGTGATCCGAATTACCGTCTGGATCCGGGAAATTTACATTTTACAATACATTTTAACATTGTTAGGTAACAGAAGATTCTGTTTCTAACCACAAGGAAAACCTATATTTTTTTCCCTGGTTGTAAAAAGTTAAGTTTCAAAATCATTAAAGGTCCCATATGTATGGAGCCATAACAGTGACAGTAAGAACTGGCATTGAAAAAGAAACTTGGTATTGAAGAAAAACTTGCATTGTCACTGAAAAAACTATTGGCATTGTAAAATGTTGAATTGTCACTGAAACAACTATTGGCATTGTAAAATGTTGAATTGAAAAATAAAATGCAGACACTAAGAAATATATTTTTTAAAATACTTTTTCTTTTATGTTGTTTTTCAATGCCAATGTTCTGATTTTCTTTATATTCTCTGTTTTTTTCAGCTTCAACAGGTTTTCAGTTTCAACTTTCTGGTTTTCAGTTACAATGTTTTTTTTTTCAAGTTTCAATCTTACTGGCACTGTTTTGAGGTGGGGGGAGGGGAGGGGGAGGGGGCAGGCTTTGAGGGGAGGAGAGCGCCCTCTGTCGGCGTACAGTAACCTGCTCTCCCTGCAGCTGTGATCGGATATTTTTCAATCGTTTTATATTTAAAATCACTTTATGCTTCATGTCTTGCTAAGTTAGCAAACATGCTAACGTTCGCTAAGCTCGCTCACGTTAAAGTGCATTGGATTTACTACAGAACATGGATGAATAATAAAACAGAAGCATTGACACTGACAGGAGGTAGTCTTCATCACTTACAAACCACCACTACTCCATCTCACTATCCTCTGAGCACACACACACACATATTTATAAATATATATATATATAGTCCAGTTTGGTGTCACTGCAATCAAAAAGAGGGTACTTATTACAATTTTTATAGTCATTACCGATTAATGAATATATATATATATATATATATATATATATATATATATATATATATATATATATATATATATGTTAAGCTCTTAAGATCAAGGAAGCCTGGGCTTCCCCAAAATGTCCTCAAAAAGGAGGAAGGTTGTAAAAAGATTTACTGACTTACGCTCTAGAATACCATCTTTGCTCAGAATCAGCTACTTATCACAGGTAACTGGAGCTGACTTCCTTTCAGTCATCCCCGCAGCGTCTCAGAAAGCTGCAGGGGAGTCGGACGCTGACGCTGCCCGTCTTCAGACTTCAGCAGTTAAATATGGAGGGGTTGTTCCACGGTGGAAAAAACTGGGACTTGGGCTCGGTTGATAAAACGCTGGGCTTTGTCCCGCCCACAGGACGCCTCTGAAGGCTCCCTTCGAGGCCTAAGGGAGGCAGTGGCTGCCCTGACGCTCAGCTTCTGCGTATGATTGGATGCCGATCTATCTGAGGCCGTACCTGTTAATGACTCTATACATCAATATTTGAAAAGTCAAATGAATGACATTAAAATGTATTTATTGTACTGGTATAAATGTACAAGGTTTAACTGTTTTATATATTGAATTGTATGAATTAATGTGTAAGGAAAATAATAACTGCAATAACTTAACTGTTGTTGACTGTAGTGTCACCACAGTCAACAACTTTATACTACAGCTCCCATTTAAAAGAAATACATTTGAATGTCATTCATCTGACTTTTCAAATATTGATGTAGAGTCATTAACAGGTTATAGAAACTGTTAATAATAACTGTTTATGACTGTAATACCAAACTGAGCCTGATGATCAATCATCTCTTCTTGTTTACACAACAGCTCTAGATTTTGAGAAATATGTTTCAATTTAATTGTATATAGATTTAAATACATATATCTAATATATTTACATTATTAATCATTAATCAGTAATGACTATAAAAACTGTAATAAGTAGTGACTTTCTAATAAGTAATAAGTAGTGACTTTATATGTTATATTTATAAGGAGATATATATATATATATATATATATATATATATATATATATATATATATATATATATATATATATATATATATATATATATATATATATATATATATATATATATATATATATATATATATATATATATATATATATATATTTATATGACTTTTATATATATATTTATATGACTTAAGTGTCCCTACA
The DNA here is from genome assembly GCA_036419115.1 of Scarus forsteni. Classification (NCBI taxonomy): domain Eukaryota; kingdom Metazoa; phylum Chordata; class Actinopteri; order Labriformes; family Labridae; genus Scarus; species Scarus forsteni. The sequence continues at coordinate 10,591,873 of JAZDUH010000536.1, read as the reverse complement.
CTCTTTTTGATTGCAGTGACACCAAACTGTACTATATATATTTATACATATATATATATATATATATATATATATATATAAGTAGGTACTTTATATGTCATTTTATATATATATATATATATATTTATATGACTTTAGTGACTACCTCCTGTCAGTGTCAATGCTTCTGTTTTATTATTCATCCATGTTCTGTAGTAAATCCAATGCACTTTAACGTGAGCGAGCTTAGCGAGCGTTAGCATGTTTGCTAACTTAGCAAGACATGAAGCATAAAGTGATTTTAAATATAAAACGATTGAAAAATATCCGATCACAGCTGCAGGGAGAGCAGGTTACTGTACGCCGACAGAGGGCGCTCTCCTCCCCTCAAAGCCTGGAAGCCGTGCTCGCGTTCCCCCCTCCCCTCCCCCCTCTCCCCTCCCCTCACGTCAAAACAGTGCCAGTAATTGAAACTTGAAAAAAAAAACATTGTAACTGAAAACCTGTTGAAGCTGAAAAAAACAGAGAATATAAAGAAAATCAGAACATTGGCATTGAAAAACAACATAAAAGTAAAAGTATTTTAAAAAATATATTTCTTAGTGTCTGCATTTTATTTTTCAAGTCAACATTTTACAATGCCAATAGTTTTTTCAGTGACAATGCAAGTTTTTCTTCAATACCAAGTTTCTTTTTCAATGCCAATTCTTACTGTCACTGTTATGGCTCCATACATATGTTGCTCCTTTCTGCTGTTTAACATGGATCCTTGATGTCTTCATGAAATAGTAGCATGCTTTCGTCCAAATATCCTACTAATAAAGTACTGGTGCAATATTTCCATGTTCACATAACCACTCTGTTCAGAACAGCTGGTTATGGGGGCGGTCACCTTCATATGATTATGAGCCAGAGCAACACAGTAATGTACAGGGACTTAATGAAAGACCTGCAGCGTATCTCAAGCAAAGTAGAGCGCACTTCTGCTCCAACCACACATCACTAAAGTCCAGAACACACACACACAAACCGCCTACTCATGCCAGTTACCAAATAACAGTGGAGCTCGTTTCCCCAAAACATCACAGGCAAATGCACAACACTCTAACCTTGGCCATGTCACCACAGCGGGACAAAGCCACAACTTAGCCTACCTTACAGGCTAACGTTAGCAGATACGAAGGGGTAATGGGGTGGGTAAAGGACTGATTATATTCAGTCAAGTGTTAAACTTCCCTTGACTATTGTAAGAATGATCATCATACATTGAAGTTTATCCTTCAGACTTTCAACAAGTAATGTGAACATTGACAGGCATGTTGTGCAGTTACCTGTGGTTGACTTCCTCCTGCTGTTGGTGTTAGCTCGTAGCAATGAGCAAAATAAATGCTACTGCATTAAAAGACTCACTTTTCCATCATCCGACTTGACAACAGGTTGTTGGCAATGAGCCCGGGTTCAGGAAAAGTTAAATGTCCAGTCCTGTGTTGAACTGACTGAAGTTAGAGAAGAAGTCAGATGTGAAGGGATTGACGCACACATCCAGGTTTTAGCCGACTGTAGCTGCTCATTCCCTTAAAAAAAAATTTAATCCATAGGGCCCTTTGGTCCTGCGAGGCTGGTAGCCTATATATGAAAATGTGTTTTAGGTCTAGACATGGTGTATAAAGACTTCTCGCTAAGAATGTAAATAGGATGGGGGCACTTTGCACATAAATTTCTCAAACCGGGGATGGGGATACTCAGGTAAGCTTATGCAAAAGAAAACTTGTTACAAAACAGAGTATCCAAAGACTCAACAGCTGGCCAAAAATCACGAGTTTTCATTTATGCAGCCTGCTAAATACAGGTTTGTTGTTTATTCTTACATGTTGTGGGCTGGGAGGTAGGCCAAAAACCCCAACATTTGTTTAAAAGCCCTAAAAAGTATGTGTCCTTTAAAAAATGAAGCAGTACTCTCTGCACTCAGACACTAAGGGATGTATGTGAAATGTGCTCCAACACTCTCACTCATATGGAAAATTAATCCATCTTAACTTTAAAAAATGCCTCTAACTTCAAGGAGATTCATCAGTGCTCTTCTGGTGACAAAGCCACAATCTTGACAAGCTTATCTGTTGTGTCATACCAATATTTTAATGATACATTCACATATTACTGCTGAGTAAAAGAAAACACATAGACTGGGAGGTAAAAATGACATGTTCAGCAAACACTCACCAGATTTTTATGGTCAAATATTGGAGAAAATATTGAAATCAGTAGAGAATTATACCAAAAGGTGCATGAAGATTAACAATGGTATTAATACTGGCATAGATATCAGCTAGACTATTATTTTAAATACTGTTTTGACCTCGATTTTATTGGTGCATCAGTACTGAAGATTCTTCACTTTCTATGCTTTCCTAAAAAGAATAATGGATAATCAATCATTTAAAACATTCTATAAGAATGTGAGATATTGAAATGGGAAAGCAAAGTTTTGTTCAGTCTGTGTAGTATTTTGGGGCTTATTTTTAGCTTGTTTGTCTAATTAAATGTTAACTTAATGCATGTATCTCATACAGGAAAGGGTTTCTTGTGCCCTGCAGCTATTTGGTTAAAAAGTTTGTGTTTTATTATGCACATAGTTAATATTTGTTAGATTATATAAGATTACTTTTCTTTCTGCTCCTTCTCATTTATATATATTTTTTTTATTAGTAAATGTATAAGCACTGAAATTAAATTGAACTGTATTGGATATAAAAAATCTTAGGCAAACTTAATAAATAAGAAATGTGTAACTTCTCAAGCACTATTTAGAGTGCAGGGGTTTGTTGTTTAAAAAAAACAATACATCAATGATCATCTGGTTTTGTCTGTTCTAGTTGCCGTGGCATCAAGCAGGTTTGAAAACTGTCTGGTGTTTGGTACTCTGGTATAGCGGAGCAATTTGCAACCACCTTGGAGAAAATCTACCGTACATACCAGCATCACCTTTATCACTTTTGGTCCATACTAACCTGTCCTACTGTAGAGTAAGACCCTTTTAAAAATTCTTTCATTTTAAAAGCCCACACAGTCAATGACACCAGAAATACAGCCACAGATACACACTCACACAGACAAGAAGCAAACAGAGACATCCACATGGGCTGTGTGTACTTAGGCTACCCTTGTCTAATGCTCACATAGTACCACCCATGATGTGTTTGCATAGGGTGAATGCTATAGCTTCAGGGTTGTATGCGCGTGTGTGGGTGTGTGCATGTGTGTGCATGTGGCAGTGCGTCCCTCCAGTGACCTCTCTCTGCTGAAAGATAGTAAAGCAGCCAGAGGTTCTGTTTGATTTCTTTCCCTCCATCTCTCCTTGTTCTCTTTCTCTTACCACACACACTCCCCCTTTTTTTAACTTAAAATCCCTGCTTACTTCCCATCCTCTCCTCACCCTCCCGTCCCCTCCTCCTCCCCCTGTCCTCCATCCCCCCTCTGCCTGTGAAGTCCTATTTGTTAGAACAGACAGCAGGTTAGCATTAAATATACATGGGGATTGTCAGCCGGTGGCGAACACAAAGGCAGCTAGGCAGGCCCCAGTGGAATCCAAGCCCGGCCCAGGCAGGCAAGCTGGGGGAGCAGGGGGGCCAACACTGTCCCCTGTGGGCCCCCCACCGCCACCAACCCACCTCGCACCACAAACACACACACACAGGTTAGAGACCAAGGGGAGGTCAAAAAGACGAGAGCACACACAGATGCTCGAGTATGCAGATGTAAGTGCGTGCACACAAACACACACGCTCGCACACTTTCCTGATGCCACCTCCCTCAACTTACACACACATCTGTCGTCCGTAGGGGCACAGGGTGACGTACAAACTGAATCCCCCTGGTGTATCCTCCTGCTTTCCTCTCCCTCCCTCCCTCCCTCTCACCCAGATGCATGCAGAATACTGAATGTGTATCTGTTACGGAGGCCTTGTGTCTCTGAGGACTCGCACGCACAAAACAGAACATTATCTTTTAGTTATTTATAAGAAACCGACAGACAGACAGACTCGCCCGCCATTTTGTCTAGATCCACTGAGAATTGTTACGGAAATTATTCTGGAGTCATCAGTTGCAATTATGGGGATCTAAAATGGTTGCCCTTCAAAAACAGAAAGAAAAAAACATCCAGTTGCATTAAACATCAGTTTGAATTACGCTTATGAGTCTTAATTGTTGATGGTTTGGATATTAAAGTAGGTAACATCCACCATATCTAATGCAACTTCAAATCAGGTTTATAAACATGAAGCATGGCAGTCCATCACCTCTTCAGCTAAATCACTCAATAAACTTTAGCATGTACACTTTTAATGATGATATCCTAAACAACATTGTGGTCTTACTGCTCTTTTATCATTTATTTTTGCTTCTGTTTGTGATCTGTCTTACCTAAAGGAAGTCCCCACCACATTGTTGGGATATTGCATTTACAAACTGGGGTGTACATGGTGCCTTTAAACCAAGCATTCATAAGTAAAAAAGGATAAAGAGATAACCTTTACTTCTGACCCATGACCTTCAAAGCTTACAAGTCCACATTTGTTTTACAGTGGACAATTGAATAGAGCTTGAAAAAATCCCTTACAGCATTCATATGTTACTGTGTACACAAGACCACAATATCAAGCAAAGCATCATAAAAAAAATCCTTTAGTCAGCAATATGGATGTAACAGCAAGAAAATTTCATATCACGGTTATTGTGACCAAAATTATCACGGTTATCATTATTAATGCGGTATTGTGAAAGTGTCCTCAAAATGTTCAAAAAGTGGGGTGCTGGTTTGGCGGAGTGGTTAGCACCACATGTACTTGCTTCTGCCGGTCCGGGTTCGAGTCCTGCCTGTGACCAGTTTGCAGAGTGTCTTCCCCTGCTCTCTCTCCCCCTTTCACCAGCCTATCCACTGTCTCTCTCCTATCAATAAAGGCACAAAATGCCCAAAAATATACATAAAAAAAAAAAAAGTTCAAAAAGTACTTTTACACAGTCTTGAAATCTTTTAACCCATTTATTATTATAATTTTAACAGTTCTTTTGTCTTTTTTGTCAAAAACTGTGTCAGGAAATGTCCTCTAAGTAAATTTCTTTAACTTTTTTTCATTAGAAATAAAAGTAAACAATTCTAGCAAGTATTTGTCACTATTTTGTTTTAAATGCTTAAACTGTGTGAAATAACAAGGAAAGAAAAAAATGATTTGAGCTTCAAACAGGTTTCTATGCATAAACAAATGTAAATGAACATGTTCAAAGTTTTGGGACGACCAATAATAAACTTAACCTATTTTACAAACACTCACACATTTTTGTTTGTCTGCAGCATTAGTGTCCATGTACAGCTCGTTATATTAGACCATGTCCACTCATTTTTTTATTCATTTTTTGTTTTACTAACGATAGTCCCTGAAGCAGTTAGCCCCCTTCATGACTCTCCTCTGGTCTCCCTTTTCCATGGCAGATGTCTTCGACATCTCCTTCTTTAATATTTCCAAATTCCAACTTATTAAATCAATAAAAGACAAACTATGATGGAAAATGACGATCTATTATGACGAAATACGGCAAAACACGGCAAATAAATGGCAAAAGAACGGCAGGAACACACTTCAGATTGATACTTATGCTGATATTTACAACCTTTATACATTATTTACACAGTAAATCCTAAAAAAACGGCCTATAATTCACTCAGGTATGGCTCACTGAATCCTCTCTCTCTCTCTGCTTGTTTACTCGAGGAGTTATGTTATCAGATGTTCTAATGCAAGAATAGATACGCTACAAGACGGGGGGATTATGTGATTGTTTATTCAGCCGGTTCAGAGGCAGTCCGACAAAGAGCAATAGGTAACCGTCGGTTATACAGACATTCATGTCACATATATAGCAACAAAAAATGAAGACATCATCATGTATATGCGTAGAACTTCCACTCCAGATATGGTCAGCTGTGAGACTTCTCAATTCATGGTTTCTATTTCTGGTGAGCTGCCAGACTTACAGTCTCCTTATTTAGCCCAGCTCAAAGGTTTCTCTTTACATAATTTACAACACAGAGAAAACTTCATGATTTAAAATCATCCTTACAAGTTACAGCAGTATTAATCACGCGCATTTTAGCCTTTCACCACCACTACGTGTTTTAGACAGGGTGACTGTCGTCAATCAGTTTCCCCTCGACATCCTTGTAAGATCCAGACTTTGACCAGACTTTAGCCTAACTATCATGAACTATTTTGAGATTTCACAGCACATAAAAGGACAAAAAGGCTCCATAGCATTGATCTTTGGATTAAGGTAAGAAAAGCCCAAATGTAGAGACACAAACTTGACTCATGGTGAAAATTTCTGAAAGGTTCAAAGGAAACTATTTAAAGCTCAGCTGACCCTGGACTTTGACGCATGACCTCTGAGGTCTATTATTTGTCTATTGTTGTGCAGCTCCATGAAAAACAAAACTGCCAACATTCCTGATTCTTTAAGCAGCGATAATGAATGTCAGCTATTGCTGCAACAGTGTTTGGTTTTCTTGTCCCTTTAGATTAGAGTAGATTAGAAAGTATTTTATTAATCCCCTTGGAAAAAACTCCCTCAGGGAAATTGAGAACTTTACTAACGGTGTTTGCTTACACTGATCTCAACAAAGGTAGTAGAGAGGGTGAAATGACTAACTGCTTGGCAGGCCCGGGTGATAGATCAAGTTCATTCACACTTCACACTTTGTTACAGATGGTTTTAAAAATTATAAAATCAAGTTTGTTCTTTTTAATCACATACTCACCCCTCTATTGGTTTCCCTTAAGCTTCCATAGTTTACATCCTTTAGTCCTCTTGTGAGACTTTGTTAATAGATTGAACTCACAATCATTCTTATTTACTTAAATTTATTAGGATTAATTTATGTTTTATGAAAACGGTGCTGCAAGGAAAATTCAGTTCACTTTTTGAGGTATCTCTACAAAAATCAGGATTAGTTTTGAGCAAAGCTGTGACGTTTGCAGTTTTTTTTCTACTTCATAAGTAAATAATATAGACTACAATAGGAAAGCCAGTTTTTAAGAAAAATATTCTGAAATTCTATTTTTAGGTCCTATTCAACAGCCCTCCTACTGCACCAATTTTTCTATTTAGGCAAATTAATTGTTGTGCACATAGCATAAAAAAGGCTCGATGACTTAATTAGATATCCAGCTGGCCAAAAAAATCTATCAGCCAAAACTTAAGCCACTGAATTAAGTTAACTGTTAACAAATCTTAGCATTCATGCCCATCACAGCAGTATGTAGGAGTTTCATCTTAAGCACTACATTTCTGACTGAAGTTGGCACCTTTGGAAATAAAGGCCACATGACAGCAGATGTAAATTCAGTTATCTGACGGAGCACTGTTCCTACTGCACGGACTTAATCATTGCTTTGACAGGTATAAGACAAACAAACCTCCTGAATGCTTTATGCAAATGAAGCTGACATACACAATTAAATTTCACAAAATCTCGGATGGAATTATTTTTAAAAATGAAACTGTTTTTTTTCTTGTTTGTTTTTGTTTTTTGAAATGAGAAGAGTTGACCAAGTTGATTATGAATGATAAAGTCAAAACTGACTGGAAAAGAGGAGTCACTTGAATCTTAGGGTGTTTTCACACCAACCATATTTAATGCGCACCAAAGAAGTTTTGGCCCAGGGTTTGGTACGTTAGTATCAATGTGAATGCAACCACCGCACTTTGGTGCTCACCAAATCAGCCAGCCCGAGACCTCCATTAAGGGGTGGTCTCGATCCGCTCCATCTCCCTACATTTGGTGCGGTTTCACTGGTGTGAAATAAAGTGGTCCGAACCGATCTACTTTTGATGCATTATGGGTATTGGAAGCACTGAATTATGGGTAAAGTCCTTCATTATTTACTTCCTGTTAATCCTGCGGTTGAATCTTTTGCTTACTCAATTGGTCGATTTGTTTATTCTGGTTGAGGATTACGATGATTTATGAGGGTCCAGAAGGTCACTGATGCCGTCTCAAACACAATAAAAAAACACACTTGAAAAAATGTAGAAGAGAGCGAAACGTAAACATTGGTTGTCTGGTGTAGGAAATGGTTACCATGGTGGCCTCTTCTTTGTCTCCTCCTTAGCAGGTTTGGCCACCAGTTACGTGCATATCGCCCCCTGCTGTTTCAAACTGAGTAAATACACAAGTGGGCCCGGGCACGGTTCGATGTTGCCAGTGTGAATGCAAGCCAGGGGGGAGGGGAAGAAGAACCGCGCCGCAGCACGGTTCGAAACAAGTGGGCCTAATGTGAAAGTGCCCTTAGGCACACTGTCAGCCTGGGAATGTGAGGGAGCATGAATCGTAGTTAAAGTTCTCACCTGTTGTAATACAGTAATACGTCTCATGTGGCGAGACATGGTGGATGCGATGGTGTTTTCGGGGCAACACCAGATGCCAGTCCTGAAGCAGCGTGACCCAGCGAGGCAGGCCAAAGTAGGAGTGGCTCCACTTATGAATCTGATTGGTCAATGTCACGAAAACCGCCAGGGCAAAGACATAGCAGTCCCAGGGATAGGACGCTGCCAAGGCCTCTGAAAGGGGACAGGAAACAGACATTTATACACAGAGTTAGAAACAAAGACAGAGCACGTAAAGCTAATAGAATAATTGATCAAACTATTTTAATGTAATGAAGAGGGCCAGCATGAAGGCTTCATACTCCCACAGAGAGGATGCTGGCAGGAGCCTCGGAGAGATGAAGAGACCGAGGGGGAGGAAGAGGAACAGGGGGGAAAGAATAGAAGATAGAGATACAGGGAAGAGAGGCAGCAGGGGAGGACAAAGACAGACAAGTAGGAAGATGAGGAGAGAGGGTAAAAATAATCTCAATGTAACATAAGATAAGGACAACAGAGTGCAGTCAAAATGTTTCCCACTGACTGTTTGCCAATACGAGACAGGCCGAGTGGAGAGCAGTCATCTGACATCAATGTTTTTGACTTTTATCACATTGTTCACACTGTTTTTCACAGTGATGACATCCCAGCACTGCAGGCATCAAGAGGAAAAGTTAAGTGAGTCAGTGAGGGGTGAGACGCTCTTCACCTGTGCGTCATCTTATGAGAAAATCTGTCCCCAAAAATTCTGTCTGTGGTTTACTGAACAAGATGAAGTCATACTGAGGTTTAAAGTAAACTATGAATCATCATCTGAATATCTTTTTAATATTTTAAGAACTTCTGTAGTCTAAAACTCCAGAAGAGCTGCACAGCATCAACTCAGAGTCACCCAGGGAGTGGACAGAATGTGTGCTGCGTCTTTATGTGATGTTTAGATGAAGGTAGGCTGTTCACTGGGGAAAAGAGACCTGTGTACCTAGAAGAGAGAAAATGTCACACTACAACTGCATTACGACTGCATCTCTATGATCATCTCTCTTTAATCTGATGTATTCTTAAAACAAGGTACACACCCAGTGCTTTATACATTACAATTAGCAAAAGTAACTATTTAGCCAAGAACTGTTTAATTGGGATCTCCAAACTAAAAATTGCTTTTTAGAGAGAGGCTGCTTGCAGTGAGGTTAATAATGTAGGAACTCCATGAATATGTATGGAAATATGTACCTATATTTTTATAACTGGTGGTGTTATCAAGTCCGTTACTTATCTGACTAAAGCCAAAACCAGACTCAGAGTTGAGCCTTGCCAGTCGAACAGTAAACAATGGTGTCTTCTTGCTCCCTCTGATCTTTAGTGATCCAGCACACAGTGAACTTCACTACAATAGAGGAAAATTATTTCAACACTCCAATGTCTATTAAACAATGGTTGCTAAGCGTTATTCATACTATATTAGATATCTGAATAGAATTATATAGATATGTACTAAAAATGTTAAAGGCTTAAAGTCAGACTTTGTAAGATTCCTGCTTTTAGCTCTTTAGTGCCCTCTGCGGTCGTTGAGTGTAACTGCACTGTCATACACCAACGTGCATTTGTTGACATACAGAGGGAGAAGAAACGAGCCGACAGGACGTTCCACGAGACAAATAAACCATGTGGACTGATAAGGTACAGTCTGATCATGTCTCTATTCAAATAAATCATCATGTACTAGTCCAACAATAACAGGACAAAATCAGGATGGACACCCCTCCCTCACCTTTCAGCTCACGCCAATGAACTCTGTTTTAAAAATTAAAAAACTGCTTTGTATTTTCCTTTTCCCAACATTATGCTGCAAAGCAGTAAAAATGTGTTGTTTTTTTAACTGTTGAAGTGTTCCTACTATCCGAACTGAAGTTACATGGTGCCAGTGAAGGAGACACAGACCCTCAGACCATGACAGAAGTGTCACTCAACCTGTTGTTTGTGTTGAACCGTCACAATGACTCTAGAAATATATCATTAGGATGGAAAACACTACTTAGTGCTAATCTAAAAAGGTCATGTATATTTTGTCTTCACCCTGGTTCATATGGTCATTTGACTGCGAGGTTATGTTCACAATCATTCTTCCTTTCCCACATGAGCCCAGTCTGAAAGAACCAGTAGATCTTTGTTACACGTAGCCATTTGTCTGACAACAAAAAAAAAATCATTACTAATGAAAATGACTTTCAAATGAGCTGAGGATGTTTTTTGAGGATGGTAGCAACATTGCACGATGCACCATTCCTGTAATTATACTTAACTCTCTAATTTTTTTTATTTTGACATGCACTCATTATTCAGTTTTGCTGCTGAGCAAGCTAAGTAAAAGATTGTTGGGTGTCCTTGTTTAATTATTTTATGTTGCTTTCACTATAACCCCAATTCTCATGAAGATGGGATATTGTGTAAATGTAAATAAAGAGAGAATTAATGATTTTCAAATTACTTTTGACCGACAATCACTTAAATACATTGAAAAAACAAATTATTTAATGTTCAAACTTAATAACTTAATTGTTTATTTGAAATATTCACTCAAAGAGGCTGGTTTACAACTGTGTCACGTTACCTTGCTTTTAACACTCATTTAGTGATTGGGAATTGAGGAAACGAAAAGTTGAAGCTATGAACTTTTTTCCCATTCTTGCTTAATGTACAACATCAGTCGCTCAAACTGTCCAGGGTCTCCGTTGTCTTATTTTGCATTTTCAGTGTGGGACAGGTCTGGACTTCAGGTAGAATCTTCAATTCAGCATAGTCATGCTAAAATGAGCAAGGACACCCCCCAAAACAATGTTGCTTGGCTGGCAGCATAAACTGCTCCAAAACCTGTCTGTACCTTTCAGCATTACCGGTGCCTTCACCAGTTAACCATGCCATGGGCACTAACACACATCACAGATGCTGCTTTTGAACTTTGTGCTGATCAATCCAGATGGTCCATTTCTTCTTGATGGTTCTTCTTCTTCTTCTTCAGCCTGGAGGACAAAACAACCACGATTTCCAAAAAACACATTGAAATGTTGACATGTCAGACCTCCACACACTTTACCACTTTGTGTCAGTCCATCTCAGATGAACTTCGGCCCAGAGAAGCCGGCAGCTTTTTGGGCGTTGTCCATATATGGCTTTCACTTTGCATGATAGAGTTTTGACATCCACTGGTAGATGTACAAATGAACTGTGTTAGGTGACAATGTTTTTTTCTCAAGTTTTCATGAGCCCATGGGGTAATATCATTTATAGAACGATGTCAGATTTTAATGCAATGCTGCCTGAGCAATTAAAGGTCAAAGGCATTCAATGATGGTTTCCAGTCTTGTTGTTTACATGCAGTAATTAAATAAACACAGTGAAGGGCGTAAAAAAAGAAAGATAAAGCATGGTGTGTGCTCTTTAATGCGTAGGGCTGGGCTGTGTTAAGATTTGAATGCTTTTTACTCTTGTCATCCTATCTCTATGACTTACACTTGTCCTCACTGAGCCCACTTCCACCCTCCTTGGCTCTCTTTGGTTAAAACAGCTATCACATGACCCCTGCTCAAGTGCAGACATGACAGCTGGAGATGTCACCCTTACGGCTTTCAGCTCTCCTCTCTACCTTGGTCTCTGTCTTTGTCTTTGTCTGGTGACCGCTTGACACCACGAGGAGCTTGACATGACAGGTTTAGATGTCATCTTGCCGCTACATGACCCTCTGCCACCGCCACCCCCCACGCTCGCCCTGCTCCGTCTCTTCTCTTTGCACTCTCACCCTCTGTCTCAAACTCTTAGCGGTGACCACTGATGGTGCAGACATGACAGGTGTAGATGTCACTGCATCTCTAGTTGTCTCTGTCTGGTGACCTCTTGACTCCCTGCGGTGTGTGTGACATGACAGGTGTGGATGTCACCTATGAGTGAACCTCACTACTGCTCTCTCCCCTCTAATCTCCCCTCCCTCAACCCCCATTAGCTGCTCCCTGCTGCGGACAATCAGCTGACCTTTGCAAGTCTCCCCTTTGTCGCTTCAAATGTTGATGTAAAGAAAAAAAACTCCTCATAGTCTCTTCAATGTTTGAAAGTTGAGATTTTTGCCATTTTCATTTGAGGTGTTAATGTGTAGAGGACCACTTTCAACTAGAGTTGGGACACATACCTAGTTTTTGAGGCATATGTACATTTTAAATAGGAAGTAAAGTAAATTATAAACTGAACAGAGAATATACATTGATTTGTAAAGAATACAGATGACAGACTTTATGAATAACCAACATTAATGTGCTTTTCAGCCAAAAGATTATTTATTGGGATTTCCTATTTATCTAATTCTATCTATGGAGCTTCAACTGAATATCTGAATAACTGAATATACAAAAAGTAAGGATTGCCCTCACCTCTGTCCGTTTCACATAATTTTCCAATATGCATTAGCATGACACTTTGTGAGGTGCACCTGTTTAATGGTGTGTTCACACCGGACGCGAATTCGCCTCGACGCGCATCGAGATTACACACAAAGTCAATGCAAAGGCGCGTCTTGACGCAGATTCGCCCCGAGGGCGCGTTGGACGCGTTTGGAGTGGCGCATTTGGAGCGTCCGGCACATTTGAGGCGTCAAGCGCATTTGAGGCGTCGAGCGTCGAGGGGTTTGACGCCTTCGACGCCTCGACGCTTGAGCTGAAAATATTGAACTTTCAATGCCAGTTCGCTTGACGCTGTGGCGCGGCAGCCAATCAGCGATGACATCCCCCCCCGACGTCATTGATTTGATGACGTATGACGCTACGTCATACGTATGACGCAGGCTTGGTGAAAGTCGCTGAGGAGACAGGTTTTGAAGGTAAGTTCTGTAAATATTCGTTTCCAGCTGGATTTGCCTGCACGGGCTATCACTGAGTCCGACAAGCTCCAGCTCTCTACTGCGCCTGCGCCAGGACACGCATCGTCCCTCAGCTTGTCAAAATGTCCAGCGTCCAGCCTCTGGCGTTAAGCGCGGCGCGTCACAGGCGTTACGCGCATCTATTGACGCCAATTCGCGTCCGGTGTGAACGCAGCATAAAAGCTTTCAAACGCAAAAAGTAAAAAGTGACTTATTAACTTGTATGTGTCGTAGTTTTTGGTCTAACACAGACTGGCTTGAATATTTCAGAAACTGCTTATTTACTAGGATTTTAAGTCACAACTCTATCTTGGAATTGCAGAGAACAGTCAGGAAAGGAGATAATATCCAGTCGGCAGCAATTCTCTGGGCTGTGTTGATGCCAGCAGTCAGAGGGTATTTGCCAGAGTAGTTTAAGAATATAAAAAGGCAGCAGTAACTTAAATAAGTTGTGACTTCCAGAATAGAGTTGGGAAACTGTTATTAAAAAGAAATCCAAATCAAGATTATAATTTGCACTTGTTTCATATTATAACCTCAAATTAACTATAAGTATTGTCTTTTATTTCATTTATTTTATCTATATTTTCATTGTAAAGAATATGTAAGTTTCATTGTAAAACATTTGCTCACACAGAAAATCTGCAGGAATCAGTAGGGGAATCATTAAAGAATTGGATCGATCATTAATAGCAGGATCATTAATAGCACTGCTATTGACTAAACCTTATCAATTCCCATCCCTATGCATGTGTGAGAAGGGTTTTATTATGGTCCTTATTTTGTTTGTTTCGTATTTGTTTTTGTCACCAGGTGTTAGCCATGTTTTGAAACATGTGCTGTCCTGAAAGAACTGTCCCAAGACAAATAAAGCTGTTTGAATTTAACTTTATAAGTACTTGTGAGTGCATTACTCTGTAAAACTGCAGCAAAGCCAGCCCCTAACTAAGCTAACTGATATGCAGACCCCCACCCCCACCCCCCATTTACCCATCAGTGACCTTTCAGCTAAAGTTGAAGTGCAGACATGACAGGTGGGGATGTCACCGCCCTAATAACAGGCTTCCTTGCTTCTCCTGCTGATTTCCCTCCCCCTGTCCCTCCCCTCCTGCCCTGAGCTTGTAGGTCAGCACACATGATTATCAGCAGCACAGCCCCGCGCCCTTCCATCATCAGTGGACACACTTCAGCCACACTTGCAGATTCTTGGATTGCTGAGTCACTGCAGCAGTTTTAAGAGTCTGTAGATTTAAAATTCAAAATTCATTTACAGAGCCCAAGTACCATAGATGTGAGAGACCCTTTCTGTTTTTCATTTTCCAGGAAATGTGTCACTTCAGATGGAGTTTTAAGCCTGAAAATGCTCAAAATTGAAATAATAAAGGTGATTCAAAATCTGCAAAAACAGGGGTTAGTGGTATTTTCTCAAGTTTCATCAGGATTGTGTCAACAGCAGTTTAATATAACAGATATCATAACAGAGTGTTGGATAGTGTTTAATGGTGCATTTATGTGTTTTTGCATTTTTCTGTGGTGGGGAAGGCCTTCACCACCTCATCTTTTAGTAGTATTTCAGTGGGGACAGAAGATAAAATGGTTATTTTTTATTAGTTTACAAAGTCAGCAACACGGACAAATAATCATGGACGCTGGAATACTACGTAGAGAAGCCCTGGAGGTGATCTACCACGTGGCTACAATAACATGAAGGCTGTGTGCATTGTCCAGTCTCAGAATTACCACTAGCATTAATATTCTATCATATCCACGTTTGCTTTATTGTCATTTCACTGAGGCAACAAATAGTATTTTCAATAATGGCAGGGCGATTGCACATGCGGATCAGGATGCAGTTGTTCCTTGTTGATGAAACCCTTGGACGCCCAGATCTTGGTTCATCCTCCAAGCAGTTTGTTCGTTTTTCTGCAGAGTGAATCCAACAGTTGAGTGACTGCATCTGTACTTCCTGGCTATGTGGTAGCAGCTGAACAAGATGAAAATCTTAATTTTTAAGCATGATTCCTGTATTAAGTGCCTTGATATGCCATTTTGTTTCTGGAGAACTTTCAAATGTGCTGGTTTTCTAAAGACACAAAGACCAACAACAAAGAAAGTGTGTTTGATAAAAAGCATTAGGTCAGTCAACAGCTGATCAGTTGAACCAAAATTACGCAATTCTCAAAATTTCATATGTACTTCTAATTGTTTTTCTGGCTTATCGTCATGTGTTTAGCATTTATGCTGCGACTGTTCCAAAAGAAGTTGCACTTGGAGACTTAAGAGCCATTCCTAATTCAATACATAACAAGTGGATGGGATGTCCTGAAAACAGTTTCAACTGGCATTTATCTTGTGCAGCAGTCCATTTATTTTTGTGTGGGTCCAAGGCACAGCTCGACTCTTCTGAGGCACAACCGGGGGGCTCTGAGGGAAAAAGGTCTGGCACCACTGCTCTAGATTATATGTTATGCTTAGCCCATTGGCTCTTAATGACTGTTAATTCATTAACATAGATGGCATAGGTAATTAAGGAATCATCACACTGTGTTACAGTAGGATACTCATTGTGTTACCATTATAGAGGTTTTGCTTTGTTAAGCAAACAACCATCTAATATTTCTGAAAATAATCATGTTGACTCTATTCCTGATTACAGGCTGTAAAGAATCACTTATGTGTGACTGCACTTGTGATTCCCAACAATTTCTCAGGGCACCAGTGCAGATGAGAATGAATCTCTGAGGCCGCTCAAACCTCTGCAGGTGTTTAACCCCACAGCCTCAATCATGGGTGAGGACAATATGAGTGGAAAGATTTTTCTCACTGACTATGAATTAACAGCTTTGGCATCTTTATTCACAAAGTTCTCTCCTGCTTCTCTGAAAGAGTGTCAATCCTGTTGTAGTCTTTTTTTTCTTTTAAAACATGACTAATTAGCTTTATCATTACTTGTAAAAAGTCACACGTGATCTCATTTCTGATGAAGGAGATATTTAATCAAGCCACAGACATACCTAACGTGTTTTAGACTTGATTTATTTTGCTGGTGTGATGCTGCAGCCGTGCGTGATTTCATTTGGATGAACATGTTTCGAGCAGCATACAAGACAGAAACAGAACAATTTAACGTCCTGTCTGTGGCTTTCAGAAAAGGCTCAAATTGTCTTTTCTACGTAGAAACTGCCTCTGTAAGTATAGAGTGGTAATTCTAAAGTTTTTCTTGGTCAGTGGTTCAATGAATCAGCCACTTGTTGGGAGATTAACTGTGGCTCTTCCTAAAGTTTCTACTGAAAATTGTTAAGAGATAGAGCTGTGGAAGCAGCGCACACGCACCTGGTCTGAAAGACATGGCATCCTGAGCTACAGATGGCACGTTCACCATAATCTGCAATGTAAAAACCACAGCAGTTGCAGAAATAAATGATGAATGGTAAATGGACATGAGCTTATATCGCACTTCTCTTGTCTCTTTGGTCACTTCAAGCAGCTTTACACTGTAGGTCACATCTACCCATTCATATCCATTCACCCTCACATTACTCACTGATGGTTGCAGTTTCTGTGTCAGTTGTCCAGTATCAGCTGACACATCCACAGCCTTACTTGCCACTTGACACTGATGAGGCAGTGGAAGCAACTTAGGGTTTACAGCCAGAGTTCCTTTGCAGAAAGGCACTTTGATATGGGATATGGTTACTATGGGGTTAAAAAAGATATATGTGTTTATCATTAAATATTGATGGCTGATAAGTTATCCAATAGGAAAGTTTGGAAGTCAAATTTTGAGTTAAGCTGTCATCTATATGATACAACTTCTTTTAAATTCCCACAGCATATCCCTGTGACAGTTTCCACCTGTGGCAACAGTTCAGACTTAAAATCCACGGGGTACTGTTCAAATTTTTTGGCATATTTTGGCAAACGAGACATATCAGGAAAAGGCTTACAGTAGCAAATCAAATGCAAGGCAGAGGCAGTAGAATGGATGCAGAGAACTGAACAATTACCACAGAGTAAACCAATCTGAGCAGACTGTGCCCAGCAGAAGGAAGCCTTAAAGAGGCAGGAGCTCTAAGTCAGAGAGTCTAAATCAGAGGGAGAATCCAGCTGGATCAGGGGGTGCTTAACTCTAGAGGATTTCTTGCTCATTAGTGATCATGAACGTACTCCTGCAATCACCAAAAAGGAAAAAAAATGAACTTAAGGCAAAAATTTGTTCTTTAAGAAAAAATATTCAAAAAGTGAATTATGGATAATTAATACTATGTCTGATGAAGTGTTTACAAATATCTATTCATATTACATGGTGGTTTTCAGATGCTTTACATGTACATAAATGAAGCATTTATACCTTTACTAACACCTGACTATGAAACAATTCACAATGTGATGTAGATGAGCTCAGTAATTATTATTAAGGCATGGCTTAATTTTTTCAAAAGCTTTAATGAAGCATTTTTAATGCGTATACAGCTGTGTTCATACATGGTAAAATTAATTTTAACCACTACTGAACTAACTATTGTAAATGTTTACTCTGTTTCCAATGAGCAAAGCCTTCAGTTAGATGATGACTGATCATAAAATAAATCACAGTTTATGTTGGGCCAGAACTATACAGAGATGATTATTAACAAAAATGCTTCCTTGGTTTTACTAAAAGAGCAGAGTTTTAGATGATTTTGCCTCTAAAAAGAATTTAAAAATCTGAGGGAAAGAGGGAGGGTGGGAGAGAGCATGCTGGGGCAATTGACTATTGGGGCCCTAATTTCCTGGTGCAGCAGGGTGCGTGGAGCCTGGCACACCCTGTGAAGTTGTAATTTCGTCCGGCGCACCGCCGTGCACAGCCAATCTCACAATCCTGGTAGACCTCCTGCACCAAAATAGGTGGGGCGGCGCACCAGGGGGAGGTGTCGACAGATTCAGGTTGGCGCAGTAACAATTGCGTGCCATAAAACTGTGCAGAAGGTGCGCTGAAAGCTCGCCTGCTCAAACCTGGTCAATTCTCAGCGCAGGCAAAGCGCACCCAGTGCAGTGATAATTTGGATGGCAGGCTCAGGTCTCCAGAGTGTCAGGCACATTTCAATGCAAAAAAACAATCACAGCAATCACTCTTTAAAGAGACTGTGAGGAGTTTTTAAGTAATTACAAAAAAGTCTCCCTTTTAGATATATGCCTGATCGAAATACACACTTATCGATGAGTTTTATAGCATCTAAATAGGTTATCTATAAATGCTATTCCTTAGCCTCCTGGTCGGGTCGGACAGGGCTGGACTGGCCTGGATACTCAACTTCAGGAACAAGACAATTAAAACTAGAGCAAATTTATATTATTTTATTATTTATATTACACGTCTGAGAGCGCCGGGCTGTAAGTAGCCATATATAGCCGTCTACAACTACGATAATAACTTTTCCCCGCATTGCTTGTCGTCACACATCAAAAACTACCGCTACGTATATACATTATCTCGTCGCTTTGCATCCTGTAAGTTGCTGAAAAAGAACTTGTAAAGCAATGCAGAGTTCCGACAAAGATCCATGCTGCATTTACCACAACAAACAAACACATTTGGCTTCACGTCTCCGGTGCGTTCAGGTTGTAGTCAGAAGTAGGAATTTTGAGCTCCGAGTGGGAAAGTAAAACTGGAACGTCCCCCGAAGTCTGAATTTCCTACTGGGAACTCGGTGAAACCTCGCCACCCCGAGGTGTCAATGGAAGATGGATGCTCCCAGTGTGAACAGTTATTTAGCTCCTGTAATAATCAGTTTATTTGCACTTCTGACTGGGGTGTGTCGCTCTAGATCAGCTGTATACATAGTATTGTTAGATTTATATTTACAAAAATGCTGCCATAGTGATAATCACATTCTTCATACAACAACGCAGGGCGTGCTAACAACAGCTAACAATAGCCTGGTAGTTAGGCATGTGTTTTTCTGACTTCAACTGGAACGCCGATAAGTCGGAGATGATGTCACTCCCATTTCTGAGGTTACAGGAACGCAGCATTACGCCGGCGATAAATTCTCCTCATTGCACCTTTAATGTAACCGTCTGAACCAGCATATACATTTGTAACTGTATTAATTGCCCCATCACATCTGATGTTGGATTAAAGATGTTTGTAATAATGGAAACTTAACCTGACTGCAGCTGGAAGTTTGATGCAAACTAACAAGTTCACATCTCTCCAACCAACAACAAACAGCCTCATCATCCAATACAGAGCATATATCTAGCTTTTCCAATCTAATGAAATTCAAAAGAAAAAAAAAAGAGATTCGCTGAATAAATGTAAGTCATTCTGTGTCTTAAAGATTTACCTGTGATTGCCCATATTTCTCTGTTTTAATCTTTATTCTTAACGTGATCTAAAAAGATACAGTACGCTTTTGCAAGGAGGATGAGGAGGAGACACCGGGAGAGAATATATCACCAAAAGTTCTGCTTATGGCGATGACAGACCTGGAATGCAGGTGGATCAAAAGCATGATGAATGGATTAGCCTGCTGCTGTGTTTAAATGTAACTGTCACTTAATTTTATTCTCCGATTCATGACACAGGAACAGATTGCATCTGTTCTGTGAGGTGGTCCACACGGTGACGTGTATCGTGGCCTCCGATGGCCCCTGCGCTCTCCCAGTTGCTGTAAAACTGACAGTGGCTCTGACCGTCTTCGCCACAGGGTCTTTCCAGTACACTATGGCCTCAGTGGCGAGGATTAGTCAGACCGATCAGTTGCTGTGCCACGCCCACAGCACATTTAAAGCAATGGGGGGGTTCATTTGATTGGTGAAGACAACAGTCGGCTTTGTTAAACCCACTCAGGCCTTCTCTCCTCTCCTGCACAAGAGGGAGGGACAGAGATGAGATGCACCTGGCTGTGCCCTGCACTAAAAATTGTAAAATGCCCTGGACACACCCTGTTGGCATGGCGCAGGCACAGCGCAGGGCAGGTGCGCCATGACTGGTCTATGAAATTAGAGCCCTTGGTGTCTCCATTAAGCACAAAATAAGAGCCAAAAAAAAGCATTTATCACAGGTCTTTATGCTGTTTGCCTTATAAGGTATGCTAAACTTAGTTTATTAACACTTCACCATCATTTTCAATGTTATTTATCAGGCAGTAAAAACTGTTTCCACAATGCGTAAAGTCATGGAATCATAATAATTTTCATGGAATATTGAGGAAAATGTATGTTGAAAGCGGCTTTTAACAGCTCTTTACAAAAAGAATAGACATTTCACAGCAACGGTTCATACAGATGTACTGATTTTCCCACTACAACAAGTGTCTGTGAGGCAACGTCAATCCACAAATAGTCCATAAACTGTCTGATCTGTTCTCAAGTAAACACAGAAACATCAGAATAGATGATTAAAGAAAGTTATTGTCTTGTTTTTCAGCAGAAGAGTTCCAAAAACCTAGAGCTGTAAGCGTTATGACTTTGTGCTGTTTAATTTCTCTTCTGCAGCAATCTCTCATCAGCAGGAAAGAGCAGCCTCTTTTAGGTTCATAAAAGATACCCACAATTACTTTAAGGGCTCACTCAAAGTGAGCTGCTGTAGCATAAGGCTTTGCATTATAGGCCTGGACAGAGGGAGGATTTTAGGAAGCTCACTGAAAAAGAGCAGTGATGAGTCGAATAAGCCTGAGGAGACATTTTCGTTGAAGTTTTGTTTGACTAAAGTCCTGTCTGTATGCAAACTTGTCCAGTATTGAACAGAACATTTTTGGTTTCTTGGTGTTTTAGCCTCTCATCACGTCTGTCTTACAACTCTCTCACCACAGACGCACTTTGGTGAATCAGATGTGCACTGATTGGACTCTTAACTTCATCCTTAATCTGAAGTAATGAAAGTCTTTATCTCCCTCAGTGGCATTACTCTGGTGTGGAGGCTTCACTGAGTGGCTGCAGCAGGAGGAGGTGTCATCTGTCTGCAGCGATGCTTTGCCTGAGGCTTTTATGTTTGTCTGCTACTGATCTACAAAGTTTTGTTTGTGAAGAGGAACTACATATATAAAAGTCAGGGCGTAGCAATTTGCCAGCCCCCTGGTATAAATTCAACCATTTCAAGGATTTCAGGCACTCATATAGGCCCTGTGTGACAATCTCAAACATCAGTAAACAAATTGAAATGAAAGAAAATTGAAAAACAGGACAATGTCTTTACAACACTCCTGGGCTTAAAGCATCACTTAATCAGGGTTATTTTAGTTGAAAGCAAAAGACAGAATCATTTAATCATGAAGTGCATCAAATGTTTTGTTTTGAAGAGTTTTGTGAGTAGGTCCTGAACTCTTTTATTCAGAGGAAAACATGTATTTTCAAGTTTAGCAAGACCCTGCAACCCTATAAAAAGTTCTCTCTTGGTTAGCCAGCAGAGGATTTTAGCGTGAGAGTGTGTGTGCTACCTGGTGTGTATGTGAGGAACTTGTAGGCCATGTAAGCCAGTGGTAGGATGGGAATCATACAGTTGTCGCCGTTGGTTTCTATGAAATCGTGGCGAGTGATGGCGGTTGGATCGATGTGGTGTTCCCTGAAAGGACGGATGAATGCCTGTAAGGAAAAAAAGGTTGAAAGAAAAAGAGAGATCAGATTCTTGGTGGTAAATTTCACAAAATAATTTTCTAGATTCCTGCAACTTCTACATTTATAGCTTCCCTGGGAGATTTTCAATGATTAGAGGAACCCCAGTTTTTCAGCGAAATTCATTATTTTGATCCAATCATTTAATAAAAGTAAAAATTTCTTTATTTAAAAATTACTGTTCAGAAGTTTTCAAATTTTATGGTTGAAGAAGAAAACAGAAACTCAGACAGTAATGAAATAAAAATCAACAGTCAAGTCAAACAGAGAATAGACTGCAGAAATATAATTAGTAGGGATGTGCGCGACTAGTCGTTTAATCGGTTAACCGCCTACTTATTTATTAATCGTTTAGTATTTTACTAGTCGGTTAAACGCTACATTAAGCATCATGCATCTTGTTCTTCATGCCTCTGCACATAGCTGTAAAGTCTCCCGTTTTGGCTGGGAAACTACCGTATTTTACCCCTCTTTCCCGCCGTCCTCCCGTATTAATATTTTCCCGTAATTCTCCCGTATTACAAAAAAACATTCCTCTGCCTCTTAATGCCACCTGCAGTAGCATGAATGTTTGTTTTCCTCCTCTTTTACTACCAAAGAGGCTGAATGAAAAGATGCCTCACTACGTCTATCTTTCTTAACACCAGGGTGCATTGGTTCTATAGCGGATTTAGCGGATTTATAGCCGAGTGAGCATCTGTCAAACATGCGATCTTTGGGGTGAAGACGGGGCCGCTCACGCGGACACACGGAGAGAGCTGAAGTGAGTGCCCTGTGGAGTAATGAGGAAACAAACGCTAATATGAATGACGGCACAAAAGATACGGTTCTTAAGCCGGCTGCCCCAGTGTGAGAATGTGTTGGTTTTAAACAGGATGAACAAGGTGTGAGCTCATAAACACCGACGAGCTGATATGTCGCATTTGTTTGAAAGTAGTGGCGACGAAGATGTGCAGGTGCAGCGGAGCCTTTGTCCCGACAGTCAACACTTATTGAGGTGTTTGGTCGGCAAAGAACATATAGATAAAAGCCCAAAATGAAGCGCTCACAGACAGTGTCGTTCGCTACATTGCAAAAGAAATGCAGCCCATCTATATGGTTGAAAAGCCAGCAGTTACAAACGTTTGACAGATAGTACGTCTTGACTGGGAGAAAGTACATGTCACAATTCCTGAACTGTATAAATTCCATTTCATTTAGGCAGAGTTTTTATTGTTGTGTGAGTTTTGTTTTTTCTTTACAGAGACAGGGTCTATTTTTTTTGTTTTTGACTAGTATAATTATTTTTATTTACATGCAATTTTTCTAAAAGATAGACCATTTCATTTTCATTGCTTTTTTTTCTTTTTTGTTTGTTAAATTTACAATATTTTTTGTTCAATCTATTTTATTTAAAATATCCTGACCTTCCAATTACAGTTAAATATTCTTAAGAAATGAAAGTTTCTTGAATCGTGCACTAGTCTTAAGTGCCAGAGATTTCAGGGAAATTCTATTCTAGGCTACTATGTTGTACGTTTGGAATTGTCATGCTGCTGCATCTAAGTTTCATACCAAAGCAGTATTCATAATAAATGCCATGCATTGCATTGGCAAACGTATCAGAAATGTATTTCTCTTTAAATTGTTCAACTTTATTCAGTCAGTTGTTGTTACATCAATAGAATTTAGATAAACAGTTTGTCCTGAATGTTTGGGCTAAATAGTTCCTAAATACACATTTGCATGTTAAACTTTTAACTTAATATGTGTATTAAATTGCGAGTTTTCTTGCTTATAGACTAGTTGACTAGTCCCTAATAAAATTTGAGACTAGTCGGGGGGGGAAATTAGTCGAAATTCCCATCCCTAATAATTAGGTGTAAATACTAGAAACATATATAGCATAAAAGACAGCTGAATTAATGAAGTATAGCAATGACAATACCATAAAGATAAGGAGCATGGGGCTGAAAAAGTACATGTATTGTGATTGTTCTAAACTGTTTCAGTACCTGCTGTTCGGCTCTTGACTGAATGAATGCATGCATATAAACAAACAACGGGAAATATACTGTAATCTATGCAGATCTGCTGCAAAAACAAAACACTCTCTACTTACACTAAACTTTCTGGTCAGAGAACACTCAGGTTCAAGTGTCTGGAGTGGCATCTGTGGGCAGAATGACTGTGAAATGTCCCTAAATTTCAGCCTCATTATTCCATTGTTCTAAAGATTTGGTGTTAAAGGTTTAAATCTAAAATTCTCTGCACTCTCTTCCCGGACCTGTAATACCACAGTGACAGCATAAACACCAACACTTAACTAACACATACAGTTTATTATATATAAAATTATACCCTGAACTAACTGTTGCACTTACAAAAAGCAGTATAGCTTTGCATTAAACAAGACAGGTATAGAAGATCACGGACATCACAGGCTGCAGTGAGCGTGGCACAGCAGTGTGTGTGTTTACTGATCTTTCATCTCAATATTTCCCTGGAAAAAAGACTCTTAATATGCCTGAATCTGATGTCTACATGTGTTTAAATTTGCCTTACAGTGACTGCAACAGCACTGAAGCACTTACATTATGAGATGTGTAAACAAGCAGTCTTGACTAAAGTCACTGGCATTCATTACTCTGTAAATTTGTGTGTGTGTGGGAAATGTGTGTTAGAGATGGAGGGTGTGTGCAGGTGTGTATTTGTGTGAGAGAATGTGTCCTTACCTCACAGACTGTAGAAAATAAAATGTTGGGGTGTGTGTGTTTGCAAGAGACAAAATGTTTGTGAGAGTGTACGTGAGTATATTTGATGGGAGTGATCGAAAGTGTAACAGAAAGGTGAGAGAAACTGTGTTTGAGAGTTTGTAGAGAGTTTTTGCGAAAATGTAACAAAAAATACCAAACCATGACTCGAGTTCATGTTGGTTATAAGAGGCATTCATTTGATCAGACAATCAGGTAATGATTGACTTTTGGTCAATGGGGGCACTTCTATTTGAAAGACACTGAGCAAAACTCCACCTTCACAGAGGAGAGCGTACTTTAGACAACTGACTTGGTTTCTTAAAGATCAATAAATGTGATAAAATCAGACAATTTTGGGGAACAATACACGATACATTGGTTAAAATACTTGGATATCCAATTCCTGTGTCTTGCAAAGTCCTGTATTTATATAATCTAAGTTATCTCTCCATATTTTACATTCCAATATTTATTTACTATTTGGTTAGATATTTATGCCCATATTCGATCAGCTATTCGAATATCACAGTTAAAAATTAATCCAACATCTGAAAAGGCACCACGTGAACAAACACCGTGAATATTTTTATTTTATTACATTTTATTTGGGGGAGTAGAGATGTTTGCAATTATTTCATGTCACTTATGAAAGCTGCTGCACTATACTTGATTTGTGCGCTGTTCAGAAGCAGCAGCCCTTATGGTGTTATTATTTTTTTGGTAGTGTAAATAGTTTAGAACAACAGACACTGTCTTCTTGTTACACATTTTATATCAAAAGTGAGACAATTGAAAGTAGACCTGCTACAAGAGCCATACTCTGCTGTTCATATCAAGCAGCCCTCGTCTCTATGGAGATTGACTGTACCCTTACAGTGTTCTGCAATTCATTCAAGAAATGATGCTATTCAATTTAAAGGCCCTACAGTTGTATGTTTTTTTGTTTATCTT
The DNA here is from genome assembly GCA_036419115.1 of Scarus forsteni. Classification (NCBI taxonomy): domain Eukaryota; kingdom Metazoa; phylum Chordata; class Actinopteri; order Labriformes; family Labridae; genus Scarus; species Scarus forsteni. Next base: position 10,566,292 of record JAZDUH010000536.1, on the reverse strand, counting down.
CTATGTAAATAACTGTTCAGTGGTTAATTACAGCCTCATAATCAAATTTTACACAATTTCAACAATAATGATAAAATTAATATTCCAGCAATAGTAGCCGTGGTATTGGAATAGTATCGGTATTGGCCGATACCCAAATTCAGGTATCGGTATCGGATCGGAAGTGAAAAAACCTGGATCAGTGCATCCCTACAAATTTGTAGACAATCTATATGTTAAAAGTGCTGGTAAGCAGGTCAACAACACAAAGCCTCTGTTTAGGAGTAGAAGTTAATGAAAACAGATTTTTATCATCACTATTGAAGGTGAATAATGTGTTAAGTGTTTTTCATCATTTATTTCCTTACTGTTGTCTGTGCTGTAAACAAAGTGAATTTTGCACTGAAGTTTGATTTGAAAAAAAAAATCGTGAATTGCAATATCTGCCAGAAAAATCAAAATTAGATCTTTTCCTAAAATCGTTCAGCCCTACCCACACCTAAGGGCAACCTCAAAATCACCAATCAACCCAATTAGCATGTTTTTTTGTCTGTAGGAGGAAGCTTTAGAGAGAACCCATGCATGCACTGGGAGAATATCCAAACTCCACACAGAAAGGTCTTGACTGACAGGGGTTTGAACCAGCAACCTTCTTGCTGTGAGGTATGTGCACTTCCTGCTGCACCACCTTGCCCCGCTGAAGAGAACTAGCTTAACTTAAATTCTTGATGATAAAAACTTTTTTACCATCAGGAAAGCACTTTAATGTTAGGGGTTGGTTTTTGGCCCTTAAAATAAACATTTCTCTACTGCACGAAAAGAAACATCAGTCTTTGAAGGTTTATTTTAGTATTATTTCAGTAATCAGCAGCTCATAAGTGTTTTACAGTTATATTAACTTTATCATTTGGTCATTTAGTTTAGGAGGCAAAATTACAGGAAATATCAAATTTGGAAACTTTATATGAGAAATTTATAAAAAATAAACCAGGACTTTATAAAACTAAAGGTTGACCTTTACAGGATTTTAAGCAATGGTAAGGAATAATATATTTTATCATAATCTCAACAAAAACAAAATGAATTCTTGCAAAAATACTAAAGAATATTAATGCTATTCCTTAATCTCATGCACTTCACACATTGCTCTCTGGAGGAGTATTGAGGCCACGCCCCCACATGAACCATGCCTTCCTCCATCATATCCAAAGATGATTTTAGAATATTTTTAACTGCATTATTTTACATGGATGCTTGCTAATGACTAGGGATGTAACGGTATGAACATTTCATATCATGGTTATTGTGACCAAAGTTATCACGGTTATCATTGTTATCACAGTATCGTTGCAGTGTGCTAAAAATGTTCAAAAAGTACTTGAACACAGTCTTGAAATCATTTAACCCATTTATTATTATAATTTTAACATTTCTTTTGTCTTTTTGTCAATAACTGTCAGGAAATGTCCTATAAATAAATTTGTTTAAACATGTTTCATTAGAAATAAAAGTAAAAGTATAAAAGTATTTGTCATTATTTTGTTACAAATGCTTAAACTGTGTGTAAGTACAAGAATAGAAAAAAACTGAATTTGTTCTTTAAATAGGTTTCTCTTCATAAACAATTGTAAATTAACATGTTCAAAGTTTTAGGATGGCCAAAAATAAATTTTACCTATTTCACATACACTCACTCATTTTTGTTTGCCTGCAGCATTAGCGTCCATGTTACAGCTCATTATATTAGACCATGTTCAGGCATTTTTTATTTATTTATTTAATTTTTGTTTTACTAACGATTGCCCCTGAAGCAGTTAGCCCCCTTCATGACTCTCCTCTGGTCTCCCCTCTCCATAGCAGATCTCCTCCACATCTTATTCTTTAATATTTCCAAATTAGAATAGAGTTTGATTAAATTACAACCAACTACATTAATTTCCATAAATCCCCAGAATTCTGAATATTTTCTCAGGCCTTTCTCATGGACAGTTTCCAGAAATGTTGTATAAATCTTCCACCCGTTTGCAACCCTACTTTGGTTGGCTACCAGAAAAATGCTCTGATTCAAAGTAATAATCAAAATGAATTAAAACTCTACATAGATGTTTAACAATGTTGGAGAAAATTTGTGTCAAATGAACCTAAACCTGAGAAAGTGAAAAATCAGTAAAATGTGACTAAACTGATGTCAGTTCAGCTTAAAGACAAAATCATAAAAACAGCAAATTTCTACAGGAGCACAGCCATGATCATGGCGTCACTGTTGAGCAGGGACTGGATCTCCATTTTGTCATCATTTTCTTTTATAATTTGTTGCTCTTGGTCTCCCTCCACATCTGTGATTATGATTTTTTAATTCTGAAACAATTACATGTTTTAAAACCACTTTCTGATTAGGATGATGGAGTTTTATCTATTTAAAAATCCAGCACTTATAAATAAAATACTGAAAAGTTGGTATTATGCAGATTTGTGGTTTCTGGAGGCCAACAAAGGCATGAAGGACTTCAGAGCACAAGCAGCTTCAATTAGAACAGTTTTATGTCAGAGTTTCAGACATGCTGATTTTTTTACAGCCTGATTGAAACACGTAGTGTAAGAAACCTCTGTATCTTACCTCCTTCTTGAAATCTACGTTACTTTAAATGAGAACAGAACACAGACGCTGGAGAGCATTGTTTACAGTTTTTGCACAAATGCAGATCAAATGCTCACGCACACACATCACGACTCAGCGGTGCTGAGCATCGAGCGCAACCCCAAAGCTCGTATCCAGCATCCTAATAAACCACAGAACAGCAGTTGGCTTTCGCAAACACACTCATAAGCATAAATGACCCATGGACGCCCCACAAAAACTAAAAAATGTGAGCTTCAAACACATACACACATGCCCACAAACCCCACCTGCACTGTGCAGAGGCAGACACCTGTCTGTGAGAGCACGGGGGTCTCAAATGAAAGACTGAATATGAATCTCAAAAGCGCAAAAGAGGACAAAAAGAAACACACACACATGCACAAAAAGGATAAAGGTAATTTATTTCCCTCTGAGGAAAAGGCGAAAAGAGGTTTGCATCTCTGTTACCACGTTCTGCATCTATGCACCCGTGTGTGTGAGTGTGTGTATCTGCAGAAGCATCAGCATGAAAACTCATTATTGTAGCGTTGGCTGGTCGAACACGTCGCACACGCTGGTCAGTGAACATTGTTGGTAGGTGTCACAGCAAACAGAGAAATTATCTGTCAATATCTGCACAATTATTTACCCATCTCTGTTATCTGTCTGCCTCCCCCCCCCCCATCTCTCCCCTCCCATAACCCCCCTCTTCTCCCAGCAGCCCTCAGCCAGATGAAAGCCCGGCTTAGCTGCAGAGGTCATGCCGAGCGGGGCGGCATCAGCGCTCCCAGTTAACGGCGGGCCACCGGTCGCTGCGTGTCCTCTAATCCCACACCGTTTAACGGCCCACCTCGCACGAAGTCCATTAATCACAAGTCCACATCGCCCATCACCCCGGCAACCAGCGCTGTCCCACAGGCTGGACAGACACGCCCATTCCACCCCCTGATTTTTCTGTCCTTCCAACCTTCTTCTGTATTTTCATCTCACATTTTGGTTTCTCTGGTTCCCTGTGTTTCTTTATGGCCAATATTTTTTAACTAGGCTTTCTCTCTACTGTCACCAAGCATTAACTTTCTGGACTTAAACCATTCAATTACCACAACTTCTCCCTCTGATCAGACACCCATGGGAGCCTTGAAAAGTCAAAGATTCAGTTAAAGTGATAAAAAGCCGAGAAAATAAATGTGACAAGGAACTGCTGATTATTGTCAAAGATAGGAGAAAAGAATTAATAGGAGGGGAAGAATCTCTGAAAAAAATACCCCTTGACTAAAAGCACATCTGGCAAATTTCATTGTGAATCGAGCATCATTGGGAACTAATGAGCGTGACTTTGTCCTCAAAGTGGTGTCATTAGGGGACTGCTAAATCCTTGTTGAGTCAATTAAAGCTCAACGACATGAGGACGACAAAAAGCTACACGGCCCAAAGCCCCGCTAAGGAATAGTTTTAAACACTTCTGGGAAAATGTAGTGCACTTAAAGACAGTGCTGTGGCTTCAGTACTTTGGAGTGAAAAATACTTTTATGGATCGAAATCAAAACAATATATCAGGACAAAATTTGTATTAAAAAGCATGATAGTGCAAATTGTAAGAGTTTAACTTGCAACTTTGGGTTGGGGAACAACTAAAATAGCTTTAGGGATGTTTGGTGTTCATATAAAGAAAAATATATTCACGATTGCATGTATGGATATTATACATAGAATTTAGATATCTTTTACTGTGTTTAGTTCGATAAACCTTTAATAATGTAAACTCCAAGGCGCTTGACCGCAGTAAATTCATATTCACTTTTATATCAATTTAACATGAATATGTACATGAATGAAAAGAAAACTGCCACATCTTCCCAGGTCCAGAATGATAGGAGTTCTTGATTACCTCCGCCTAGGAGGTTATGTTTTCGGGAGAGTTTGTTTGTCTGTCTGACCGTCTGTCTGTCTGTCCGTCTGTATGTGAAAAAAATTACTCAAAAAGTTATCTATGGATTTTGATGAAATTTTCAGGAAATGTTCAGCATGGGAAAAAAAGAAGAACTGATTCGATTTTGGTGTTGATCCGGATCAGCGTCTGGTCGGCATGCCGAAAAATGTGATTTCTGTGAATAACTACTGAACTCAAATAGATATCATTATGAAACCAATTGCTAATGGTATGTTCTCATGGTCAAGGAATCTAAATATTTTGATGAAATAAAGGTAGGACTAATATTTATGGTCAAAATCACAATATGGCTAAGGACTGTGGCGCTGGCAGAGGGCTTTTCTAGTTGTTATATTGCGACCACTTTGTATTCGTAAATAATGTTTTTATTCTGCTATAAGCACTTAAACCCCCCTCTCAGCGCATTTATATAGAAAGAAATGTCAAGGTCTGAGATACCAATGTACAATTCACTACTTTCTCTCCTTATTTATGCTTGGTTAGATCAGGAGCTACATAAAACATGCTTTTCCATACTGAGCATTAGGGATGTAACAGTTACCGGTAAAACGGTAAACCACGGTAAAATTTCCCACGATAATCATTACCGTGTCTTTTTAAAATTACCGTTTTACCATGTTTGATGACCACCCTGTGTCAATAACGCACGGTGATGCTGCTGTTTGCCTGGAAAAGCCTGAACTATGTATCTGTCCTCGATTAAGCAGCCTAAGCCGATGCGTGCATGCGCAGTTTGCATTGTTTGGACTCTGAGTATGAGAGCGAAAGTTTGAGCCACAGCGGAGTTTTCTCGAAACGGACTCTGGAGTCTGGTTGAATTTTGGATTTTTACAAGGATCCTGAGGAGAAACTGATAGAAGACAGTCTCCCTGTCCGAACACGAAGCTGCAGCGAAAGAAAATGATGTGCACTATTTCAACGGCAGGAACACTTCGAGTAAATGAACTGACGGATCCGTAGGGAGAGAGAGAGAGAGAGAGAGAGAGAGAGAGAGAGAGAGAGAGAACTCAGTGAGCCATACCTGAGAGAATAACAGGTAGCTTATCAGTAATTATATCCAAAAATATATAAATCTAATAAATAACAGAATTAGTATCATTCTGGAGTGTGTTCTTGCCTTTAATTTGCAGTGTATTCGTCGTATTTTGAAATAGATTACTTTTTTCGTCAAACTTCATGTTTTATGGATTTCATCGATCGTTATTTGGAAATATTTAGAGGAGAAAATACTGAAGAGATCTGCCAGGGAGAGGGGAGACCAGAGGAGAACCATGAAGGGGGTTAATTGCTTCTGGGACTATCGTCATTTTTTCAAAAAAACGTCCTGGACATGGTCTAATATAAGGAGCTGTAACATGGACACTAATGCTGTAGGCAAACAAAAATGTGTGAGTGTATACAAAATAGCTTAAGGTCATTTTTTGTCATCTCAAAACTTTGAACATGTTCATTTACAACTGTTTATAAAGAGAATCCTGTTTGAAGTTTTCTTGTAATCGCACCGTTTATAACATAATAATGACAAATACTTTCCAGGATTGTTCATTTTTATTTCTCGTGAAAGAAGGGTAAAAAGGGTATTCAAAAGGGTATTTCTTGACACGTTATTGAAAAAAAAGACAAAAAAAAGAACCGTTATGATAATAATATTGAAGGGATTAAATGATAAAATTGTGTGTAAAAGTACTTTTTGAACATTTTGAGCACACTGCAACAATACTGTGATAATAATGATAACCGAGATAATTTTGGTCACAATAACCGTGATACAAAATTTTCATATCGTTACATCCCTACTGTGCATTATAGTCTGCCTGACCCAAGGGTCTATTGAGGGCTGATATGTGTCATTGAGCATCTCTGTCACTGACTGACTTTTTAAATTTATGATTGTCCATATTTGCTGTTTGTAAATGTATGTATGGTCTGGGTAGACTGCAAACACTGAATTGTCCTTTGGGATAAATAAAGCTGTTTAATCTAATATGCGTTTTCCTTAATAGACTGTCTACTGGAGCAGGCTTACAGTTACAGACATAAACAAAACAACACAGATAAATCATGACAGACAACAGGTGGAAAATCTGGAAAGAACTGCCCCATGACAGTGTTCAATATTTTCTGTGATATCAATGTGTCCAGCTTAGAATTCTTTTAAATGATGACTCCAATATTTCTTTGCACAGTGAAGAAAATCAAACACCAGAGATATAAGAGACACTGAAATTAAGTAACTGTTCACATTTTGAGGGAACATTAGACCACATCGGCTGCTTTGTGTGAAATGTGGATAAAGCTTCTCTTGCTGTCACAAGTGGGCGTGTCTGTAAAAGAATTCTGCGAAGACTGCACTTGTGTTTCCTCGATTATCCCTCCTCCCAATCAGTCTTCTCGCTCCTCTCTCCTCTGACAGCATTTTGCGCTGTGGTACGTCCTTCAATATGGCTGCCCAGAAAGTACAAGTGATCGGGAGGTTGCAGGTTCAAGCCCAGTTCTGGGCGACACATGGCTATGTGTCCTTGGGAAAGACACTTAACCCCAGGTTGCTCCCACTGCTGCGTCAGTGGTGTGCAAATGGGCATGAAAGTGTGTGAATGTGTTCGAGAAACTGATGGATAACTAACATAGAAACTCAGAACCATCAGTGAGTGAATGAGAGAGCAAATGGGTGTGAATGGGTAGGTGTGACCTGTGGTGTAAAGCAGCTTTGAGTAGTCAAAGACTAGAAAAGCGCTCTATAAGATCAAGTCCGTTTACCATTTACCATTTTGTACTTTCGGTGTCGTGGAGGAGAGAGGAGAGAGAAGACTGCATTTGAGCACATTGGGATGCACCAAGAGAAGTGCACTGCGACGTTAAACGAGAGGGGACGTCAAAACCTGAACAACGATGGCGAGTTACAGCGCGAGCTACCTCATGTTTCGGGGAGCAGGCAACTCGCTTTAAGAGCAGAGGATCTCAAAGTCAAAAAAATGGCCATAGCTTTTCAAGTGAGGCATTTTGAATCTTCATAATTTGCTAGAAGGTCAAGCCCACATTTTGGGAACCACTACTTTATTTAATGAAATGGAAAACCTCTGAGCAACATGGGGGTGTAACAGATTTCCCAGTCACACAGGGCCTTTGTGAGTGGTGCTTGTATGTTCACCCTGTGCCGGTAATTTGATTTCCCCTGCCAACCACAAACAAGCATTTTAAATTAATTTGTTAGTTTAAAATGCCTTAAAGCCACCTACACACCAAAAATGACTTTGCAACCTGGGCAGCTCCTCCACATTTAAAGTCAATGTCCAGCCACGATGGGGAGGGGTTAATTCTTCCACAAACAGACGCGCTCTGGTAACCACATCGCTTGGTTGCCGAAGTTGAAAAGTTTAAACTCTTCAGGCAATAACATGTGTGGCTGTGCAGCAGCAAATCAGCATTGTGTGGGTGTGTCAAGGTACCAGTGACGGACAGTTTTTATTCAGGTTCATAGAGTTATAATCCATGTCCCTGTGGGAAACATTACTTAGTGAGTACATTTGATAAGCCTAGACAGGCCGCAGAGAACTAGCAAGCGATGCTGCTGCAGGGCTAATAGCTGCAGTGTTTTGTGGTTGGTAGGTGAGGGAAAAGGACACAGTTGGAATTATGTCGGCTAATCCAATTATTTGATATGATATGATCGCAGTGAAACATGTCACTAAGCAATGGCAGTGGTGACCAAAATGAGGTATTCATGGACAGACAAAGTTACTCAGGTGGGCGATGAGATTTCATTCACAAAGTCCAGTTGCTTTTTCATGTGAGTGTCAAGGTGGGTAATATGGTCTAAAATGAAGTCTTCTTTTTTTTTATTTTTACATAAAAACTTCAACTTTTAGTTTTAGACTTTTATCTTTTCCGTTGTCATCATTTAAGTTTTTGAAAGCTAAAATGAAAAAACAAATTGTCTCTCTGTTACTTAGAATAAAATGCATGAGTCCCTTTCCTGAAAAATCTTGCTTGTCCACATCAACAGCTCCACTACACTTCTGTACATATTTTTCACTGAATCAATCAATCAATCAATCAATCTTTATTTGTATAGTGCCAATTCATAACAAGTGTTATCTCAAGACACTTTACAATAGAGCAAAAGCTCTTCATTTTGTGGAGTAGACACTGAATGTCTCCAAAGTGGTACAAGATTTTAACAATGCATTTTGTTATGCACTGCAAGCAAAGATATGGCAAGTTCTATCATACTGACACGGTTGGTAGTTAGGACCCAGAAGCAAGCAGTAGGATGTGAACAACAAACAGTCTTTATTTGACAGTAGTTCAAAGCACAGTTCAAAACGGGGTTTGAACCCGCACACTTTGGAACGACAGGTGAGTGTTCTCTCAGGTGAGCCACGGAGGAGACTTGCAGACCTAGGCTCACAAAGTCTTTTACAGGAAAGAAGTTGTGGCTTGAGCGGGGATCGGACCCGCGACAACAGGCTCTGTAGACGGGCGCTCTCTCAACTGAGCCACACAGGAGATGTACAGGCAGTGACTCACACAGTCTTTTCAGGAGGAAGCTGCGGATTGAGCGGGGGTCGAACCCGCGACAGCAGGCTCTGATGACGAACGCCTTCTCAACTGCGCCACACAGAGATGTTCCAAAACAGAGGTTCACACAGTTTAACAGAAGAAAGGCTGTGTCTTGAGCGGGGATCGAACCCGCGACAGCAGGCTCCGTAGACGGGCGCTCTATCGACTGAGCCACACAGGGGATGTACAGGCATAAGCTCACACAGTTTTTAAAGGAGAAGGCGGTGGAGGCTTGACTCAATCACAGACGAGCAGAGGCGTTCAGGAACACTCAGAGAAGTGATTCAGGCCAACTCACGTAGTCGAGGACAGGCAGGAGTTCAGTAACCAGGAAGACCAGCACAGAGTGGGACTGACACGACTCAGCGTTGAGGACAGGCAGGGATCAGTTACCAGACGGATAGCACAGCGTAGGACATGCGGGACTCGGCGTCAGGAGACAGGCAGGGATCAGTTACCAGGCGGATAGCACAGCGTAGGACAGGCAGGACTTGGCGTCAGGAGACAGGCACAGGATCGATAGCCAAGATTCAGACAGGCGGGTGAATGCAGGACAGAAGCTAGTCGATACCTTGAAGTCAAGCCGTGGGTCAGGCGTATGAGGCAGAGTCTGGGACGAACGGGTAACAAGTCTGGGCAACGGGTGATCAATCCGGGAAACAAGTCTGGAGTGCTCAGCATGAGTGCGAAGACAGTCTGACAAGGACTGAGAGTGGAGCTGGGGCTTTTGTAGCTGGCTTGATTGCAGCAGACGAGGTGCAGCTGAGAGCAGGAACACAGGTGAGTTGAGTTCGGCTGATTAGAGTGCAGCAGGGAGTGACAGGCTGCGGATGAGGCTGAGGCTGAAGCTGAGATTGTGACACATATAGCCTAGAGCCATTTAATGCAAGCTCTCCTACCAGCAACCAACAAAATGTCGTCTTTCTTCTCAGATCCCGGCCTCGTTTTCAAGACTTAGCCATTGGATGGTGACCACAGGCAAAACTTTTCAGAATTGGATACGCCCATTCTTCTTTTCCCATTTTACATGATGTCTCCATTTAAGGTATTTGTGTCTTTTTAAGGATTAATAAAATTGATTGGCAGTTTTTGTGAATGAAAAAAAGGCACTTCAATAACCCACTCTAAAACACTGATTTCATATTCTCATTTGCATTGTCTTTTATGTGCAAATGCCTTTAACTCTACCAGACATAACAACTTAAAGCTGCCTTGACTTTTAAAATGGTTAGACTGGCCATTTCTGTCTTTAAAACTTTTGTTTTAAGTTTTGTGTGTGGTTTCAATTGCAGTATTACTTCAAATTGCGACAACAATTCAAAGTGTTGGTTTTTAGTCTTTGCTGAGGACATTAAGGTGAATCTTTCACAACTTTAAATTTGATGGCAAAGAACATGACTGCTGTTTTTTTTTATCATTCAACTATGTGTGCTTTGAAATATAAGTTCAGGGTTGAAAAAAGTCTTCATCTGACAAAAGGGGGGCCCAGCAGTAAAAGTTTGGTAACCATTGCTTCTAAATATTATATATTTCTAGGAATTTAAGTTCAAGCAGGTGCTTAAATGTTTAAGCTCAAGTATTTGCAAGATGTCCGATTACAGACAAAATAATCAAACAAATCCAGCTGTTCTGCAAGGTTTAAATTCAATGGCTATCCAGAGACAAACATTTTGAAAATTTAAGCTTCTGCCTTTCTGCTGTCATTTCCCGATGGCCTACACTGCTGGAAACATTAAATATGATTCTGCGACAACACAGTCTTTTGGCTGTAAGGTATCCTTTTAAGCTCTTTTGTGGGCAAAAACAATATTTGTGTAGTGCAAATGCTCCTACATGGTGTCAAAAATTTTGTGACTAACCTCTTTAAAAGAATCTCTAACAATAGAGAAGATGGAACACGTACAAATAATGTCCGCACATTGCAAAAAACAGCACTGAACAGGAAAACAACAGAACAAAACGTCACTGCCTTCAAATGTTTCCTTTATAACGGTGACCGCCATTAGCCTTAGGTGTGCTCCATTGTGCCCATCTTTGATATTCAAACTAACTCTAGCTGTGAGCACAGTCCTGCTTTATTCTCAGCCTCCAAACTCACACAGCTGCAAAAACCCTACTGAGGGGTGAGCCAAGGGTTTTTTTCCACTGTCTCCACACACATGCATACACAAATATACAAATTTTTCAAACGCTCATCATTATCCCTCTCTTCTTCACGAATGTCCATTCTTCTCTTCCAGTTTAAGTCTTTATTAGAGGTCTCCTACAGTGTCCGACACACCATGCAAATCTGTGGCTGCTGCCGTGCCTTTGGTGCCTTTAACTACTGTGAACCCCATAAACATCGCATCATAAATAAACATCACACCACAAAGTGTTAGCAAACAAAAAAAGTTGAAAAAGAGGCAAAATGAATAACTGCTCAAAGTTCTGATGGCATACTGCCTGTTCAAAAATGTGTATTTATCTGAAGGACACACGTCGTAACTAAATAAATCTCTTTGAGTCAATTGGGTTTACACCTACAGAGTTGGGACTCAATAGTAACCTGGGCAGGAAGAGAAGAAATTAGTCAACTACCACTTACATAAATCACACTAAACAGTTATCATTGTGGTAGAAAATCTACGTGATATGTGTCACTTAATTACAGCAAGACCTTTTCAATAGCTGAGGTCACATCTCAACAACTGACTGTCCCCAGTGTGATGCCCTTTCACGATGACGGTCTATAAAGACAGTCTATTTACTTAGCTTCTCCTTAAGAAGCTTAGGAAATATCAACAAAGTATCATTTACATTAAGTGCCATTGATTTTATTTACTTACTAATTGTCTCTGGAGTTAAATGTCATGAATTATGACGCCACAGTTTAGAGTCATGACGAAATGAAATTCACTCAAAACTCAAATGTAAAGCCAGGACTCTGATGTAAATCAGAGTATATATGAGATTTGGCTAATAAGAAACAAGACAAATCCTGAGATGCATTTTTGATGAATCGGCAAGACACCCTGAGAACTGATGTTGTTGAAATGTTTAAACGACGATATTTTGTTCATTTTGTTGCTGTAGTACATTATAGTTCTTGTTATCATGCCCACACCTATCAGCTGCACATCTTCTCATTAACCATCAAACAGGTGACGATGGTTGATGGTTAATGTGTGAAGTTGTAGGTCAGGGGAAGAAGAAGAGGGAGTTGTTTAAAGATCATGTTGAGCCTCGGGCACTATGACAAATGCATCATCCTGATTTAAGATGACCATTAAAACAACGTTTCAAAAGATAAACAAAATCACCAAGGTTGAAACTTTTCTAGAAACATTGCCCTTAAGGTGCTGGTTTTTGGCAGAGCACTACCCATGCACACGCTTCTGCTGGTCCAGGTTCGAATCCAGGCTGTAGCCATCTTCCCCTTACTCTCTCCCCTCCCTTCAAAAGCCTATCCACTGTCTCTCTCTCCCATTTATGAGGACACATTGATGGGACTTGTCCCCCCCCAAAAAAGAAAAAGACATTGCCCTCCTCCATCTTATTTATTTATTTATTTGTTTATTTGAATGGGACAGTGCACATTAATGAACATGCTGAAACATGTAAACATACCAGATTGTAGCTTGACGCTAATTTCCATCCGTAGTCCCATTAACATAGAAACATATTGAGACAGTACAACATTTCACAGTAAGAATAAATAAGAATAGACAAAAAAAAAAAAAAAAAAGATCTGTCTATAAGATGGATGATCAGTGGTGTGTATAACTTTTAATAGGTTCCCCTCCCCCCGCTTCCACAGCAGCCTAGTTGAAAACAACAACACGAAGGCAGAGAAATACCTTTTATACCTGTTACTCAAATGCATAAAACAGCGGAGCAAAAAAGCTGAGACAGCGCTAGTCACTGAGCAAGGGGAGAAAACACAGCCAGTGTAGACATTGTACATGAAAATGTTTTATATTCTGGTCTAATTCACACTAATGGCCCTTTTCCATTAGCCCTACACTACTCTACTCTACTCTACCCGGCTCTACTCTACTCGCTTTGTGCTGCTTTTCCATTAGCCCCAGTCGCCTGCCCAACGGGGTGCAGTGTCGCCGTAAACAGCTGAGCGGCACTGCGGTGACGTCATTTTGAGCGTGACACAATAATCTGTGGCTTTTTGTTACAAACCGAGTAAAAAAGGAAAGCAGAAGAAGGCTGCAGGTGGTAAGAAGAAATACCCCTTGAGAAGCAACACGCTGCAAAATGAGTAGGGTCGAGTAGAGTAGGGCCAAAGCGGGCTAGTGGAAAAGGGCCATAACAGGTAATTTGAACTGACCAACCGATCAAACAAGTAATCTTACAAAGATGTTATGGACTGTGACAGCATCCACAGTACAACCCAATGCTCATTTCAGCAAGTCTGTCATCCAGTCAAAGCTCTTGAACATACAATGACTGGCACACATTTCACCAACTGAAAATCTTGAGAATAAGAAGTCTGCTTATTTTTACTGCAAGTCACATGCGTATGTCAGCCTACATTTACAGGGGAAAAAAAGAGCCATATTTACTTTGACACAGTGCTTATATGCTTCCTGCTTTTTAAGTGAAAGCCCAGAAATCCATCGTTAGTCTTACAAGACGTTCTATTTCCCAGTTTACCAAAGCCAGATGCAGCACTGACATGAGCCTGTTCTAAAAGCTAAGGGTTGTGAGCAGGTGGTACACATCAGTCATGATGTAACCGGTGTGTTTCAGCTGTTACTCTCAATTTAGGGAACATAATTCAACTTTGATCCTTGACTTCTGGAATGCTGGATAACATCAACAGCTAGTAGTTACTTTATAATGGCATAAGAAGCTTTATTTTCAATATGAGATGTTGCACCACTGTGAGTGCATTTACAGTGGGACAGTATGAACAAATGTCCCTCTCATACAAGATCTGTTACTAATCATGGGGACTTATAGGGTTTTAGCAATAGAAATGCCAGAATGTGCTTAACAACTGCTTATCTGCCCCATCCTTTTCAATTTCTTACTCAATTTCTTTGTGTGTAAATAATGTTGGACTACTGAGGTTTTCAGTGGGAACACATGGCACTCCTTGTAAACAGTATTGTGCTGCACTGACGACATCGGCTTCTCTGGGCCTGAGCTCATCTGAGATAGACTGACATGGAAGAGTGTCCAAAGGTCTATAAAGTCCTCATTTTAAAATAGTTTTCAGATATTACTGACACCATGGGCTAAAGAAGAAATGGACCATCTAGATTCATATTAGCACAAATTTCAAAAGCAAGCATCTCTGATGTACGGATGTGTGTTGGTGCCGATGGCATGGGTAACTTTTCACATCTTTAAAGGCACCATTAATGCTGAACATTACATGCAGGTTTTGGAGCAACATATGCAAGCATCCAGGCGATCTATTTCAAGGACATCCCTATTTGCAAAGCAGTCCGAAGCCACATTCTGCATGTTAAAACAGCACGGCTTCATAGTTAAGACTGCAGGTGCTGAAAATGTGTGGTGCATCGTGAAGCACAAAATACAACCACAGAGACCCAAAACTATTGAGCATCTTAAGTTGAACACCAAGCAAGAACAGAAAAAATCTCCATCTACAAAGCTTCAGCAATTAATGTCCTCAGTTCTGTAATGCTTAATGAGTGTTGTTCAAAGAAAATGTGATCTAACACTGTGGTAACCATATCCCTGTTCCATTTATTCAGATGTGCTGTACTAATGAAACTCAAAATGAGAGACTATTTGCAAAACAAACTTCAGCGTGAGCATTAAATATCCTGTCATTGTAGTTGGGTCGAGTAGGATTTGCACATCATTGCAGTCCATTTTTTGATACATTTATTTCAAAGTTCCAACTTCATTGGAGTTAGGGTTTACAAAATGTGTCTGGAAAACAAACACACAAACATAAAGACACACACACTGCACTCTTACCTCATCAATCAAAAACAATGTTCAGATGATCCAATGAGCAAGCCACACCTGATCACACTGATTTAATTGGCTGAAATGAGGATGACCTTTACTCTAATTGGCTAAGGGACATGGGACAGAAATGCATGTGTGCATTAATGAGAGTAACTTGTTTTAATGTCTTAATTTAATGTATGTACATTCATCATGATAAACACACTCCATAAGCACATGTGGTGACAGTTTGTGGGGGTTCATACTGAGGCCGCCCACACATTCACTGTGTGTGTGTTGTACCCTGGACTTGGACTGTGATTTGCAAAGTCCCTCTGTGAGACGGTGACATTTTGTTTCCAGGTCACTATGGCACTCCTAAGGCTCGGGGGACTAAGGTGCTAACATCATGCTACCATGGTAACAGGGCCTTAGGAGACAGGGGACACTGAGCTGTAGAGGAGTGTCACACAGTCTTCTTTGGGTCACAGTGATGGATTATCTCATGTTACATTAAACAAAAAAGGTCTTCACAAGTTTTTTACAATGAAAGCTCAAGCATGAAACACTCTTATCGAGTTGCCACAAATGGTCAATGTGTAAATAAATACAGTAATACATGTACCAAACTATACTAAAACGAGTTTCTTAAGCATCAAAACATACTTGTATCACAAGGATGGTCAGAGAAAAAAAAGATAGAAGACAGAATAGCAGTAAGTGGTCATATTTGCCTAATTTGCCTAAGAATTTCATTTGGATGCCTGTGATATGGAGCTTACAATCACCAATGTTCAAATGCCAATGTTACTTACAGAGTGTCCTGATCCACCTCTATTCTCACTCTGTCTGAGATGCCCTGGGGGGGCCTTGTCACTTTAAGGCCCCCATCCTCATGTGGGCCCAGTCTGTTGTAATTGCTTGACCAGTCTACTCTACAGTTGTTGGTCAGTTTAGCACCATTTCAACAGCACTGCATTCTTTTTAAAGCTCCTGTTCTGTAATGGGCTTGAACTACTGGAGTAACAGTGGTAGGACAACATGGTGGTACTGGGGGGAAAGTCAGGAATCAGCCGTTTCAGGCAACTACAGCCATTGTCCTAATTCCACAGACTTGTTGTCATGCCTATAGAAATACATTAGAGGTGGGACAAAGCATGATGTGACCTTTAATAAGTGGATGTGAAAGCACAACTCATTTCTATTCTGTATATATATATATATACTATTATTGATGGCTACCACATGTTACTTTAGAATTGCAGCATCTTAAATAAAAAAATATTGTATTACTAGCCAGTTTCATTTATCCTGTTTTAAATTCTCCTCTCCCATTTACTCCTCATCTTTGAAGCAACTTTTGCAAAATTTAAAATGAGGGAAGTAAATGCAGCTTTTCCTCCTAAGGGATGTGAAAGCTTTACATTGCTGCTTTAAAGTAAAATTATTAACAATTTTGTTGTAGATTGATTGGAGCAAAGGTATACAACATATGAGTGATGCCAGTGCTTCTGCATTAACTGTGTTGTGTTTAAGGGCCAAATCAACATATCACATTTTTAACTCAACCTACAGTAAGTGCTGTTTCTGTCTCTTAAGCTGTACTGCAGTTAAGCTGCAACACTAGTGCAACAATTTAATGGGACTTAATGTAGCATCTCTGTACTCCGAAAGAGATTTCGAAAATCTGCAACAGTGCATTACATGGTTATCTCCATTCACTTTCAGGATCAGAGCAAAGCAGGTTTTGGGTATGTGTGTAAGGCTCAACTTTTGACCGATATATAGGCTTATATTTTATTTTATTTTATTTTATTTTATTTATTTGTTCAATGAATTTTATTGAGCATCAATAGTATAATACATAGATACAGGTATATAATTATCACAGTGCTCTAATTTTGAAATTTTTTTAACCCCTCTCCCAACCCAAGAACATGTTGGACATAATTCCAGATGACACAAGCAAATTAATAATAAATGAATAAATAATGAATGTATGAATAATAACAGTAGTGAAATAACAATGATAATAATAAATGTATACATGAATAAGTACATTCAGGTTCAAATGCACAAACACATTACATAAACAGTAAAATAAAATAAAAAACTAATAATAATAATAATAATAGGAAGTAATAATTTAAAAAAAGGGATCATCAGTACTGAGACTGTGCACTACAAAGGGCAAGTTTCACACAGATTTAAACACAAACTTAAATTCACGATGGCTGCTATATTACAGGTTAAGTGGGCAGAGTTTTAAGTTTGTCAAGATATAGTAATACTGGGTCCCAGACAGAGAAAAACTTGTCCCTTGGTGTCCTGAGGGTATATTTAATTTTCTCTAATGTCAACAACTGTGCCGGGTTATATTTTATTTTTACCAAAAATGTATCACAAAGAACTGCTTGACAGAATTTTCAAGCTAGATTACTAAAATGGAGAAAGCAACTAACTCATTATGAACTCTCACAGAATATAGTTTTTTATTGCATAGCCGAGTTAAACACTGTAATGATCACTGTTAATAACCATTAACAATATAGTGAGAGAATTTGCTCCCTAGTCTTAATAATAGCTCTTATAATAACTGCTTGAAATCCAAAACAATTTGATTTATAACATGCAACTTTTTGTATTTATTATTAGCAGCTGTTTTATTTAATAGTGCTTGAAAGCTGTATTACAGATATAATGCATTTTTTTCTCTGGTATGTTGACACTGACCTGCCTTAGGGATCGATGCCTGCTACAACTTTTAATATTAGCAACCACACACTCTTTGAACCATGTTCACATTTTTTCCCCACAGCATTGTGATATAAAACGCATTGTACTTCAACTGTTTTAGGAGTTTTGTGTTAACTTAAGATGAGCTGACTTAATGCACCGCATGTTTTAAGAGATCATCCTGTATTTATATTTTAGTGTTCCACATCTTCTCTGTGTGATAGAGTATTTCTGAGGACAAGACAAGAAACCCCCTTATACTCTAAAACACATAAATACTGACCAGAAACCAATTTTTTTAAAAGTTGAAGCAATTTTTGTCAGTTTAAGAGTAAAGAGCAGCCACTGCTTTGGCTATCTTTGAACCTAGAGATCTTAGAAACAGCTCTGTGCACGCTCAAATGTTTTTTTTTTTTTCTGATTATACTTTAGACGATCAGAATGTGTCCATGTAAACAGTGAATTGGAAATTTTAAATAGGAATACTTTCAAAGACATTGAATAAATAGGACAGATGTAAAAATGGCTAATACATCTCTAACTTTAAACTAAATCAGTTATATAAGCGCAAGTTCAGGCAAAACTTCCAGGACTAAATTTGAAAATTATTCACCATAGGACATCTCAGCTTTTATTATCTTAAGATTAAAAGAAAATAAGTTCAGATCTCCCGAAAACAGCCAAAGTTACATGTTGTGTTATGAGAGCAAGACAGCGCAGGAAGTTATCAACTGATTTTGATGATATTTTCAGGAAAATTTGGTCACGACGTAAGTGAGATGTAATTAGATGATCCAGTGTCAGAAATGCCTTGACTGAGGTTTAAGCTTTCAGAGCACTTCTTATTATTGAACCTTACATTTCACATGAAAAACAAGGTCAAGTAGTTGACATGTAAGAGCAGAATATTACACAACAGTTATTTAAGAAAGTTGAACAAAAACCGTAACAGGAACACAGAGTAATACATCTCTATCTACAGTGTCACACAAAGGCACAATGGCTAAAAAAAGAAACAGAATAACCTATTGTCCCGCCACCATAACAGCGACTGTGTCTCATTTTGGGAGCTTTTATCTGCATGCTTATTCAGTTGTGGCTGAAGTGCTTTCAGGGGAACACAAGGAAAACAAGGCTTTACTTTGAACTGGTGCGCCTGATTGAAGGGAAATCACTATATGCTTTTGATGCAGTTTAACTGTGTTTGTGTATACAATAAATGTATGCAAGCCTCACCTTGCCAATAACAGGGATGTCCACAGATCCCCAGGTATCCGCCCCCCAGTGTACCATCCCTGATGCAAAGTCTGCCGTCACTATTCCTAGAACTGGCACACAAACACAGAGACAAGCAGACAGGCAAAAAGAATGACATATGTTGTTTTCAGATGTGTGAGCAAACACAAAACCACTATATCATAAAGCTCCTGTGGGACATAATCAATTGGAAAAGCAATATTTGTTGAAAACTGAGGCACACAAGCAAGAAATTAAGGACATTTAGTGATGCTCTAGTACAGTGGTTCCCAAACTTTTCCCAGCCTGCACCCCTTCAGATACTATCTACTACCATCTTTTCTCATTCTTTTTTCTTATCTTGATGTGTAGCACTTTGAGAATTAAATCAAATAAATTTGGAAAACTGATTGAAAATGTCTACTAGGGATGCACAGTATTAAAAATTCTGCCATTACGCCATATGCAAACATTTCTCCATTTCATATGTGCTGACACTCATACAGATATCTACATAAACACTGTCTTGTAACATCAGTGTAGGTCAGCCATGAGTATTTGATAACACATCCACCCCTCCATACCCACTTAAACACCACTGATATAGCAGTGGGTGCAACTTGGGTTAATGCCTTCACCAAGAACACATCCACATGTGACAGGCAGAGCTGGAATTGAACCCTTGGCATTACTGCTGAGGGTAGAATGCACTACAAGACTAAACCACCAACTCCCATCATCAAGTCTCTCCTACACAAGTATTGACCTGTTCCTGTTATTGAGATAGTCCCTTCAAAAGAAAACAGGAAAAATGTGAATATGACATATTGTTTTCTTTTGTTAGATATTCAGCGATCAAAAATAATCAATGTAATAATTTATTCGAACGAAACAGATAAAAAGGTTCATTTATAACCATTTATAACATTTAAAATGAAGCCTGATTTTCAGTGCAGGATTGTAGGATACCTGTAAAAATTTTAGTTTTGTCCAAGTCTGTCACTCACAATGAGAGAAAATCCCTTAATAATTTATGGTGCCCCCTGTTATGTCACACATAAAACGTGATCATGTCAACCGGAGAACAAGCTGATCAGAAACACTGTTTAAAATTAGAAAAAGTTTGGATAATATTAGCAATAACGTCCTCTCGCTCTGCTCTATTTTTCATCTGCGGAGAGTAGGGATGTATACCGTGGACCGGTACTTTCATGTACCGGCCCCTAATTGGGTCGGTACTGGAATACCGATAAGTATCTGGAAAAACGGTACTGTTATCGGTACTTAAGCTTCTCTTCAACTGTCACGTAGTTATGACACTACCGCTGTCCAGCTCAAGCATGTCGGTGAGGGCTAAACCCTCGAAGGTTTGGGCTCACTTTAGCAAAGTGAATGAAAACTAGGCCCGATGCAATCTTTGTCAGAGAGAAGTTACGTCAACGGAGGGAAATACTAGCAACATCACCAAACACTTACAGTCATGGAAAAAATTGTTAGACCACCCTTGTTTTCTTCAATTTCTTGTTAATTTTAATGCCTGACTCAACTAAAGGTACATTTGTTTGGACAATTATAATGATAACAACAAAAATAGCTCATGAGAGTTTAATTTAAGAACTAAGAACTATTCATTTTCCATGCTTTTCTTGATAATAACCAAAATTACTTAAATTCTTACATCAATAGCTATGGCATTGTACCGCCAAAAACACTACTTTTAAGCATTCCATGTTTTCTTTTCTGTTTGCTTTAAACACATGATACACACAAGAGTTAATACTTGATTGCATAACCATTGTTTTTGATGACTGCAGCCATGCGTCTTGGCATGCTCTCCACCAGCTTCTGACATTGTTCTGCTGTCACAGCAGCCCATTCCTGTTGGACAAATTCAAACAAATTTTCTTTGTTTTTGGGCTTGTGGTTCTCCATTTTGAGTTGGATGATTTTCCACAGGTTTTCAATTGGATTAAGATCTGGTGATTGAGCAGGCCAAGGCATGGTGCGAATGTTGTGGTTCTCCATCCAGGCTTTAACTGACCTTGCCGTGTGGCAAGGGGCATTGTCTTGTTGGAAAATCCAGTCATTTGAGGCAGGAAAGAGTTTTCCAGCTGATGGAAGAAGACTGTTTTCAAGGGTAGTCCTGTACATGACCTGGTTCATTCGGCCTTCACACAATTGCATTTGCCCTGTTCCACTCAGACTGAAACAACCCCAGATCATGACTGATCCACCCCCATGTTTTACTGTAGGGCAAGACAGTCTGGGTTGTAAGCTTCTCCAGGCTTCCTCCTAACCAGTAAGTTGGCTGGAGTGGGCATCAATTCAAAATTGGATTCATCACTGAAGAGAACTTAGCCCAATCATCAACAGTCCAATCCTTGTGGTCTCGAGCAAAGAGTAACCGGCCTTCCTCTGCCTTTCATTGATGAAGGGCTTCTTATGCGTGCTCTGTGTGACTTCAAACCAGCTTCAACAAGTCGGTTTCGAACTGTCCTTGCTGAACAAGTCACATTTCTCGACAGTGCCCACTCATTTTAAGGTCCCTGGAGGTCTGACGACGATTCCTGACACAGGAACGGATGAGTGCACGGTCATCTCGCGGGGTAGAAAGACGTTTCCTGCCACGGCCAGGTAGCAATTTGGTAGTGCCATGTTCAGCTTGTTTTTTGTTGTTGTAATGAACGGCTGTCTTGGAGATCTTCAGTTTTTTCGCTACCTGTCTCTCACTCATGCCAATTTCCAGCAGTGCCAAGATGGCTGCCTTTGTGGCTTCACATAATTCTTTTGTTTTAGGCATTATGTGAGAGCTGACAACTTCTGAGTTGTGCTACGGCTTGAATGTAAGCAGGAAACCACTCTAGGCCTTTGCATGTGCAGTGCTGCTTGTGACATGAAATGGCCTCTTATATACCCTGGGAATCAATTAAGCTTAAGAATGTCAAATAGGACATAAAGTATTATGTGACCAGCTGCATTTTTTGTTGTGTTCATTGTATTATACGTTTAGTGAATGAACAAGAAATTGAAGAAAACAAGGGTGGTCTAATAATTTTTTCCATGACTGTATATAAAGTTAAAGGAGTGTGGGCTGTTTGTTTGCCATAGCAACACGAGTAGAGTTAGCAGCCCGGCTAACACTATAGACTGCAGCACCGACAGACACAGAGACTCTATTATCCGCCCCTTTGGTAAAAACCCTGCCAAAAACAACACAGTCACACGGGGTTAAACTCTCAACGAAGCGCCGTTGCACTCGGCCGTATAACTTGGATGAAAAGCCGACGGCACAGCTCTCCTCAGATGATTTGGAGCCATTAATGTCAGCTCGGAGCGGAAACTCTTTGTTTACTGAGGTCAAGAGAGCACTGGTTGTGACTGATGGTCAAGCTGCGCTCACAGCGCCCTCTGTTGGACAGAACGGTCCACTGCCTCAGGCCTGATGTGGTGCTACACTCCATATTTTACATTCAAATATTTATTTACTATTTGGTTACGGATATTTATCCCCACTCTGAACGGCTATTCCAATATCTAATATAAAGTGAGAGCCCTAGTAGCCATCATTACAGCATCGATTTTAGCACCACTGATATATGGGTCTGTCTGTACATGCAGTCTGTTGGGCGGCATGAAGGGGTTTTGCCATCTCCTTAGCTTTCTTTTTGCCTCTGAGAAGCATTTGTAATGCATTACTTCTATTCTGTTGAAGCTTAATTATTACCTTGTGGTAATAAAAAAAAGGTTGAATCTTTTAATATCTTCTAAAGTCTTTATTTTTTACACAAAATTAAATGTTGTAGTATCGATAAGAGTACCGATAAGTATCAATACCGATAAGGAGTATCGGTATCTGTATCGGAATCGATAAAATCATAACAATATACATCCCTAGTGGAGAGCAGCAGTATCAGTCAGAAATGCATGCATGCTGCTGCTCGCTGGTTGTGCGATAAAGACCAGAGGTTACGATCTGTTGACACCATGTCCCCCAACAGACTATAACTGGGCAGCCCAATTTACTTACAGATGAACCTTTTTATGTTATTTTTGAGCCAAAAGAAAATGCGCAACATTTTTGAAAAACAAAACATTGTTTACTCTTAATATTTTACATAGAACTTTTATAAACCACAGTTTTGGTCTGTCAACAGTAAAATTTCCTATAGTCTTGTTAGGTCATAAAGAGGGTTCAGCAGTATTTCAGTCTGTTTCATGATTACATTAGAACTCCTGCCAGTATGGTCACACTTCTGAACTCATAGGGTCTATAATCAGCTTACCTATGCCCAGGATGATCTTGTAGATATGAACGGTGGAGAAGTGAAGGAGGAGGAAAGAGAAGTTGATGATGAAGAGAAAGAGGCACAGAATGACACACACCCACTCCTGGAGCCGCTTGCCTGTAGAAAACAAAGAAGAAAAAAAACAAAAAAAAAACATTACATTAATATCCAATCATCAAAGAGCAGATTAACCTGTCACATCGTTGTTGTTTACTATATGAAGCTGAAGATGACAGTAGAAGCAGTAAAAGACGAAGGCTGTGATGTTTTGAATTAATGAACGGAGTGAGGTCTATGGTCACCGAGAGAACAACGCACTCCTTTAAAAAGGTCAAAGGACCATCAAACACAATCACTGAGAGGGTGTGTAAGTGTGTGTGTGCCCAGGTCGTTAATATGTAATCATTCAGATAAAGACAAGTGTACCCCAAGCTGCAGGGTCATGACCTCTCATATGTGAAACACCAGTGCTGACGCAGCATCAGGCCCCACACGGACACGCACACATTTAAATACACTGTTCTTTTTCAGGTGGGAGGCAGACCTCTGCAGGGACAAGGCCAAACTTCTGGGTCAGCGGTATTAAAAAAATGGAGGGAGAGAGACTTAAAGTATTCCCACCATAAACTGGCAAATCAGCAGTATTAAAAGAGGGTTAGACTAAAGCTCTGAAACTACACGCCGTCAAAGATAAGAGAGTTTGAACTATGGAAACACTTTCTGACGTGCAGCTCACCTGAAGTTTCGGCCAGTTTCCAGATGTAAATTATACAATTAGAAGTCTGATATAACTTTAAACCAGGGCTGCTTAAGGATGGCTAAATTCATAGCCAGGATTACAACACCCGGTCACAGGACTACAATAATCTAAAATACTAACCCATTTGTAAATTATTTTAATAAATGAATAAATAGATTTGTCATATTGCCTTGAAGGAATAACCTTGCAGTGCAGCTGGATCCGCCTGATTCAAAGTATCTGGCAGATCATCTCGCCAAGCTCAAATCTATAACAACTGTGAGCATTCTAATCAGCGTCCATTGGAACAGGAAAAGGTTTGAGCTACGAGCAAGAAGACAGCAGGAAGTGACTGCACACACAGAGATTACCGTTGATGCTAGCAGTTGTAGCTTTATCAGATCTGAACTAAATTCCTTTATCAAATGAAAAGCAAATGACAATACAATAAACTTCTCCACTTCAGACCTGTTTTGCTGAGTGTTCTTCAAAGTGGCTCACATTCTGTGCTTTACACCACAACAGTAGTGCCCACATCTACATAGTCTGCTTGGCCTACAATTAATATGATTGTCAGATCTATCAACCAATTACATTGCCAAATTTTCTCTTGAAAGGTTTTGCCCATCCCAAACACTTTCTTTGTGCTGTTTAAGATGGACTGGTGAAATACGCTGAACAGTCAATCTAGTGTGTCAGGTTATTGAGGGATAGCCATATGTAAGAAATCCCATTCATTCATCCATTATCTATACCCTTTGCCCCTCTCAGGGTTGCGAAGTACTGAAGTCCCAGAGAACACTGAGCTTGAGGTGGGGTATGTCCTTGACTGGTCAGCAGTGCTGACTACCTGCTGCATTAACGGGCGTCCCAATGACAAAAATCCACAAGTTGTACATTTTCCAGATCAGATGTCTCAAAACCATTTTACTCCAGCTGTTTAGAGATTTTTCAACAAAGAGCTACCTTTCTATGATCCTCTTTAAAATAAAAACACCATGACTGCCTCAGCTCCTCACTTAAATAAAAAAAAAGCTATGTTTTGGTGAGAGGGGTAGGTCGTGCTGTGTTGAAGGTGGTACATGTCTTCTTTTAAAGAGAACAGAAGACCATGTAAAATGAAAAACTGAAGTAGCAAAGATTAAAAGCTAAACAAGGACAGCTCAACACAATACACTGCCAAGGCATTTCTGACATTCATAGCCAAGTTGAAATCCAACAATAATAATAATAATAATACATTTTATTTAAAAGCACCTTTCAAAACAGTCAAGGACGCTGTACAGGATAAAAACTACAATCAACAAAACAATAAAACTATCAAATCAGCAAAACACAACAGACATACGTTTATGAGAGTAGAAAATTCATGGTAAACAGCATGCAGACCAGAACAGGTGGGTTTTGAGTCTGGATCTAAAAAGAGACAGGGAGGTCAGGTTTCGGATGTAAGGTGGGAGAGAGTTCCAGAGCTGGGGAGCAGAGCTCCTGAAGGCCCTGCTCCCCATGGTGCTGAGGCGGGCAGAGGGCACATTGAGGTGGGTGGAGGAGGATCTGAGGGAGCGGGCTGGAGTAGCGATGTGGAGGAGGTCAGACAGATATGGAGGGGCGGGGTTGTGGATGGCCTTAAAGGTGTACAGGAGCAGTTTAAATTCTATCCTATGCAGTGAAGCTGTTGCAGGATGGGGGTGATGTGATGGTGGGAGGGGGCTCTGGTGCAGCTGAATTCAGGACAAGTTGGAGTTTATGGAGCAACTTTTGGGGAAGGCCACAGAGGAGAGTGTTGCAGTAATCTAAAAAGGAGGTGACGAGGCTGTGGACAAGGATGGAGGTGCTGTGAGGAGGGAGGGGTGGAGGCGGTTGATGTTACAGATGTGGAAGTAAGCGGACCGGGTGATGTTATTTATGTGAGATTGGAAAGAGACTGTGCTGTCCAGGGTGACACCCAGACTCTTAACCTGAGAGGAGGGGAAGACCAGGGAGCTGTCAATGGTGAGGACGAAGGTGTCAACTTTAGTAAGTGGAGTTCTGTTTTGTCGCTGTTTAATTTGAGGAAATTTGACTTTAAACAGTATTTTATTTTAGATAGGCAGGAGCTGAGAGTGGGGGGTGGGAGTGTGTGTGGAATTGGGAAAAATGTGGAAAACTGCCTTATCTTGCAATGTTTCCATTATTCTAAAAAAAATTCTGGCCAACAAAACTCAATGAGAAATGTTGAGTTATCTCTCTTACCAACACCAGCAAAAATATTACCTCCTTGGTGGATGTCATCATGCAAAACGATCAGAGGCACATTTACAGTGTGTCAATTATCTTGTATTTCCGATTGTTGGAGGACAAAATATTCACTGAACAGAAGTTAATTTAACTGTCCACAATAAATCTGAGTAAGTCCCTTTGTTTGAGGCTTTTCTTTGTTCTGCTGCTTCAACCTGTGAGCCCAAAAACATCTAACCCACTTACAGAAATAAACCATAAAAAGTCTGAAATAAGCCATCACTGGTCTTTTTAAATCACTTTCTTTTGTTCTTTGTCTCTTAACACCTTCTTTTGTCACCCTTTTCTCTTAACCTCCTCCCTTTGCTAGTCTAATGTGCTTTTTAAACTTTAATGTCTTCAGATCCTAATATATCACACAGCATTAGCAGCCTATAAGATATTCATGACAGTTTTTTTTAATAAAGCTCACCGCCGTGTTGGTGTGTGCGCCTATAGACCGGTGTGACGATGAATATGCTATCAGCCTCTCCTAAGGTATGGACTCCAGTTGTCACGGGAGAGTAAGGAAATGTGATTATGGATATTTTACGAATCATCAAATGTGACCCTTCACCTTCTAAAAATAGATACTAAGCTGTAAAGAGACAGATGGCTCATTCAAGTGGAGACAGAAGTTGGGCTTTTAAATAAGTTGGACTTTGAAACTCAAGGATGCTATGGGTCTTTCTGTTATTCCTTTGACAATGGTTGAACAAAGAAAATTATCCAGTGCTTCTGTGTCTCCTCAACTGGTTACTGCAGCTAAAATTAGAATCGAAACAGAAATTGGTTTGTTGACGACTCCTTACACCCACTAATGTATCAACAATGTTTTTTTTGTAATAAACAAGCAATGTTTTAGCTTATACCAGCCTTTCCAAAACTTAAGTGGACCATTGCCCAGTTGTAAGACTAAAACTCCTCTGGGGTCCACCTGAATTCTCATACAGCCATGACATGAAGCATCAGCATCATCCCCACCTTTATTTCTTTATTTGTGAAACATTAGCTCTGATAAAGGAGGGCAACTAAGTTAATTCTCCTTGATGACTTTCTGCATTTTGGGACTCTTGAAAATGTTGAAAAATTAAGGGTGTTAATCTCTCTTCCACAAGATTATTTGAATTTCAACCTGCAGGAACAACTGGATCAAATTCAATCTGACCCAACTAATCCTGTGAGTTTTAGTGAAGTTCAAAATCTTCTTTATTATTATTATTATTGTTATACACCCTGACATGTAACTTAAGGGGATAATGTTGACTGAATTACATTATAATCAATGTACAGTTGTAGTTGTAGTTTTTAAGAGTCTTAGAACTCTTTGTGCATTATATTTGCATCATCTTACTTTACATTACTACTTTACTACATTACTTACACTTACACGTTATTAGGACTGGTCAGTGTTCTATTTCTGTCTGTTTCATCATTTCCAGTATGACAGGACATTTATTCCATTCCTTCCCAACTTGAAGAGAAGACAGGCTACTTCATATAAGGCAGGTTGTCTTTCTGCTATAGTGAGGAACACATTCTGTTTCTTATCAATTCTTCATAATAAAAGTAATTTTCTTAATATGTCAGAGAGCATTTAAGATGACAAAGCCTGAAAGGATACAGAGACATTTACAGTAGGGCTGGGTATTTCCAGCAACCTCACGATACGATACGTATCCTGATACTAAGGCCACGATACGGTACGTATCCCAATGCATGTAAATTGTGAACACTGACTACGCTTTACACAAAATTCTTGACAAGTTTAGTTTTTTCTTATAAGAAGAAAAAGAACAAGGATGAGTTTTAAGTGGTTCTACAGCTTGAGAGACATAAATTCAGATCCTCAAAGATGGTGGACCTAAGTTCAAATTTAGAACATATGTTTCATTATGTAGCTCGTCTTCTACCTTGAACTGTGCCGCTGTTAACATTACCCAAAGTGTATTTACAACAACTGTCAAAATATTTAGGCCGTATCGATTCTATCGAATCCGTTTCGATACACGTATCCCGAAGGAGTGCATGACGATGTTTTACCGTATCGATATTTTGAGCACCGGCCTAATTTACAGCAGCAGCAACTTAATACAATAGTCTGAACAGCTTGTCAATGACTCCGGTAAGAGTCACAAAGATTTTAACAAATAGAGATTCATATAAACATCTTGCTCAAATCTGATAAATTTTAAACAAAGTGTGTTTTTCACTTGTTCTGGAATATTAGCATTTGTTTTTATGTTTCACTCACAAACAAGTGTGATCTGAGGGGTGATCTGATGGCCTTTTTCAAACACACAGAACCTCTTATCAAAATGAGACTGCATCTTTATGCATAAAATATAACTTGATTAATTTTTTACAAGCTTGAAGCAACATTATCCCTCAGTGAGTTAAGACAACTCATTTGATCATGTTTAACCTGCTCATGGGAGCAGCAACAAGCACTTCCCTTCATACCTCAGTGGCCCACTGATGATCAGGTATTATACTTCATGTTGCCCCCAGTGAACCTCGACTCCAAAAAGCACTATTTAACCAGAGATACAGCAATTCATAAGTCACAGGATAAAGAGAATACCACCACCATTTTGAAAACAGTAAATTGGATGTAGGAATGTAACGGTTACCGGTAAAATGGTAAACCGCTGTAAAATTTCCCACAGTAATCATTACTGTGTCCTGTCAAAATTAACGTTCCTGTCGTTCTTTTGCTGTTTATTCACTGTGTTTTCCATACCTCGTATAGTAGATCATCTACTTCCATCAAAGTTCATGTTTTAAGGATCTAGTCAATCTTAATTTGGAAATATTAAAGAAGGAGATGTGGAGGAGATGTTCCATGGAAAGAGGACCCCAGAGGTGAGTCATGAAGAGGGTTAATTGCTTCAGGGACTATGGTTAGTAAAACAAAAAATGAATTAAGAAAAAAAAAAAAAAGGCCTGGACATGGTCTAATATAACAAGCTGTAACATAGGCACTAATGCTGCAGGCAAACTAAAATGAGTGAGCGTATGTAAAATATGTTAGATTTAATTTGGTCGTCTCAAAACTTTGAACATGTTCATTTACAATTGTTTATTAAGAGAATCCTGTTTAAAGTTCAAATCATTATTTTGTTTTCTTGTAATTACACACTGTTTAAGCATATATAACATAATAATGACAAATTACTTGCAAAAATTTGTTTACTTTTATTTCTCATGAAAAATTTGTAAACATTTAATTATAGGGCATTTCCTGATACAGTTATCGACAAAAAAGGGAAAACAACTGTTAAAATTGCAATTACCTCCGCCAAGGAGGTTATGTTTTCCTGTCTGTCTGTCTGTCTTTGAACAAAATAACTCAAAAAGTTATGGATGGATTTTGAGGAAATTTTCAGGAAATGTTCAGCATGGGAAAAGGAAAAAGTGATTCAATTTTGATGTTGATCTAGATCACCGTCTGATCCAGGAATTGTTCAAAGGGTTCTTTGTGGGAACTGTGCTGCTTGGCGGAGGTCTGCGCTCTCCGAGTGCTTTTCTAGTATCAAAGGAGTTAAATGATTTCCACACTGTGTTAAAGCAGCTTTTGAACATTTTGAGCACACTACCTCAATATCACAATAATAATGGGAACCATGGTAATTTTTTCACACAATAACCCTGCTATGAAATTTTCATATTGTTACAATTATAATTGGATGCTTAAAAAAATATGGCATATGTATAGTAAAGTATAGTACAGTAAAAGTATGGATTACGATGACAAACCTGTTACTAGAGAACAAAGTACTCTGATAATTAAAATGATTTCTTTAAAATTAGTTTTAAAGAAAGTTTTTAAAGTTTGTTCCCATAACGTAGAACCTGATGTTACAGCAGCTCACCTTGAGTGAGCTCTTATTAAAGTAATTATGGCTATATTTTATTTCTTATAAACCTTAAGGCGGACGCTCTCTCCTGCCGACCCTGCTGATGACAGATCGCTGCGGGAAAGTCAAACATCTTTGAGCCATAGTGCGCTGAACAGGTGAACAAAGAGGCAAAAACTAAGTTTTGTCATCTGTTCTGATGTTTCTTAGTTTGTCTGAGAGCAGATCAGACAGGAGCAGACTGTTCTCTGTCTGACGCTGTCTCAAAGGAACATACAGCAGCGCGCAAATACGCACAGATGAGATAGACAGCGGTATCATCAGAGTCTCCACGTCCTGTAAACTTGTTATTTTAGTCTGATTAATCCATTCAAAAAGTCGGCGCAGTGTTAATAAGCTAAGTTTATCAGATATCATAATACAAACATATGATTCATTCATGTTAATTGTTTATGGTGTGTGTAATGGAGACGCCAGTCGATCGCCCCAGCGCTCTCTCACTTTTTCTCATCACTCCTCCTTTTATGCATTGTTTAATCATGCTTGTAGCTGGAAAAACAACTAAAAGTCTATTGTAGGACAAAAAATGCATAAACTTTTTAATAATCATGTCTATATTAACCTCTGATTATGTTCTGTTCATGTATAGTGTATATCATGTACAATACATAGTAAATTGTATTTCAGCAGTCAGTCACTACACTAGCCAGGGAGCTAAGAGGCACTCTTACCGTTTAAAATGTTTACATTTGAAGTGCTTTATACAAATGTCATAATACTTTATTTAAGCCAAGTAATAGTTAAGACTAAGGGGCATTGTCATAATATAGTTTCCTTAAAAGCAAAATAAAGGGAGTCTTTTGGAAATTCAAACTTCTTGTTTTTTTTTAATGCAAAACACGAACCGAAACCGTGATCCCAAAACTGATATACAAACCGAACCGTGGGCTAACTGAACCGTTGCACGACGGACGGACGGACGGACGGACGGACGGACAGACAGACAGACAGACAGACAGACAGACAGACAGACAGACAGACAGACAGACAGACAGACAGACAGACAGACAGACAGATTCTATTTACTAGATGATGACATTTTTTGGTGCTTAACAAATAAAGATTCATTGATCTGAGCTAGGGATGTAAACTGTGGTAAAATTTCCCACGGTAATCATTACCGCATCCTTTAAAAATTACCGTTTTACCGTGTTTGATAACCACAATGCGTCAAAAACGCACAGTGATGCCGCTACTATGAGTTTCTTCCTGGATGAAGCAGCCTCATGGGAAGCACGCATGCGCAGTTTGCATTGTATGGCCTCAGCGGAAGTTAGAGACAGTGGAGATTTCCCTCTGGAAACGGACTCTTAAGTCTGGTTAAATTTTGGATTTTACAAGGATGCCAAGGGGAAACTGATAGAAGACAGTCACACCCTGTCTAAACATGAAGCTGCGGCAAAAGAAAAAGACGTGTGTGGTCAAAACTGCCATAATTCCTCGAGTAAATGAGCTGACCGAGCCATAGAGGTAGAGGTAGAGAGAGCGAGAGAAAAGATGCAATGAGCAATACCCGAGAGAATTACAGGTGGTTTGTCCGTATTCTCTGTCTAAATAATGTCTAAATATTGTAAATAACAGCATTAGTATCATTCTGGAGTGTATTCTTGCAGTTCTTATGCCGTGTATTCGCCGTATTTTGAAATTTATCATCTTTTTCTGTCAAAGTTCGTGCTTTATGGATTTCATCGATCGTACTCTGGAAAGATTAGAGGAGAAAATATCAAGGATAACTGCCATGAAGAGGGGAGACCAGGGAGAGTCATGAAGGGGGCTAATTGCCTCAGGGACTATCCTCAGTAAAAAAAAAAGGCCATGACATGGTCTTATATGACGAGCTGTAACATGGACATTAATGCTGCAGGCAAACAAAAATCTGTGAGTGTTTGTAAAATAGGTTATTTGTTGTTCATTTTCAATGTTTATAAGGAGAATCCTGTTTAAAGTTCAAATCTGTGTTTCTTTTCTTGTAATCACACACAGTTTGAGTTTATTACATAATAATGACTAATACTTGCTAGAATTGTTTACTTTTATTTCTCATGAAAGAAAGGTAAAAAAAATGTAGTCAAAAGGCATTTCTAGACACATTTATTGACAAAAAAGACAAAAAAAGAACTGTTAAAATTATAATATTAAAGGGGTTAATGATTTCAATTTTGTGTTAAAGTACATTTTGAACATTTTGAGCACACCGCTCAAAATTTTTTGTGTTTTGTGTCCCTCAAAAACTCAAGATGTTTACCAGCCTTACCTATACACACTTTAAAAGTAAGGACATCTCTATGCTCAAACTTTGGCATGTTTATGACTTCTATTCAGGCTGGTCCAAGGCCGGTGGCATAGATGTTCATGAAGGTGTTAATCTGGAGAGTAAGTTAACCACTGTTCATGGAGCACAGGTCCAGCGAATCAACTGAATGTGTTTATCTAATAACGCAGCTCAGGCAATCAGTCCACTTCCAAACTGAGGTTAAATAGAGCGCAGTTAGCTCTGTTGTCTCCAAGCTTCATGTGACACCATTTTCTCCACTCTGCTCCAAGGTGCACACACACACACACACACACACACACACACCTCGAGGGATCGGTACAACAAAATTCACTCTCCAACTCTCTCATGGCATTTGCACTCACATACACATAAGGTACACACACAAACACACACCCACACACACACATCAACATTTGTATGCCCTCACACAGGATGATGCTCCAACTGATGGATTTCCTAACACATTCTTACATCTCTCTCTATTACACATATACTCATCCTCTGACACATACACAAATCCAGACACTTCATCTCTGTCATACACACACACACACACACACACACACACACACACACACACACACACACAGTGCAGGGCCGTGGAGCAGTGGGGCGGCTGTCAGGTGATGTGCGTCAGTCCTTGGATCCTCCAGCTCCCTGGTGAGGGGAAGGAAACTAGGACAGGCCTCCGCAGAGTGCACACACACTCCCTCTCTCTCTCCCTCTGTCTCTCACACACACATATGTACAAACTCACACAACCACAAGCCCTCGTCCCTCAGGCCATGGCATTGCTGGATATCACACACAGATACAGAGAGACACACAAAAACAGCCTTTACAGGCATGTAAGTTTGGATGGACGTATGTAGACATGAAACACACAGATACACCCATCACACCACCAGCTTATTTTAAGTAAAAGCAAACACACACTAAGTGTAGAATCCAAACCACAAAATTAAAGACATATATACTTAAACGAGGAAACACAAACATACTCGCACACACATATCTTGGTAGACTCTTTGGGCCAGAGCAGCACACTCATTAATATCGTTCTGACAACAACTGGCTCCCTGGCATCCTCCCCGCCATCGCTCACCCAGCAGCACCCCCCGCCTGTGAGCGTGCACGTGTGTGCGCGGGGATTTAACCTGGGCGGAGCCAGGGGAGGAGAACGAGGGGTGCTAATAGGCTGAAATTAATCAATGCCGGCTGATTCACTGTCTGGGGAATGAGTGGCGGCCAGCAAGCAGGCAGGAAACACATCCTGAATACTAATGGACTAATGAAGAGGCAATGTGCAGAGAAGACCCCCTTTACCTCTCATCACTTTACTTCAGGAACAAGAAAATGGGGGTGAGGGAGTGAGGCGTGTTCAACTTTACTTCAGGAACAAGAAAATGGGGGTGAGGGAGTGAGGCGTGTTCCAACATGTACAGCATGAGCGATCTGAGCTCCACTAACAAGCAAACAAAAGATTAAAACCCAGATTTATGTGACAGAATTTGAGCAAACACACAAATGAGTTCATTTGTCATGGGAGTAAATCATGAGTCATACATAAATCAACCTCAACCTCAATGAGATAAGAACAGTGAAAGTTCTAAAAACAATCCTTATTTATGTCCGACAAAACGAATTATGACTGTGCGAGTTGGATTTTGTTAAAAATCAAATATGAAGAATATCAGGGTCAGGCCCTCACAATCCTCACCTGCTCAATTTCAACTTTTGATAACTGGTCCAAACCAAAAGTAACAGGACAATTAACTCAGAAGGCTCCAAAAAAAAAAATAACAAGGCTGCATGAGCTCTTCAGCTCCTCGTAGACCTGTCATCAATTAAGCAGTTTAAAGGTTTGGAGTTGATTCCAGGTGTGGAGTTTGCATTTGGAACTGTTGCTGTGAATACGACATGTGGTCAAAGGAGCTCTCAATGGAGGCGAAACAGATCCATCCTGAGGCTGAAAAAAGAAGAAATCCATCAGAGAGATAGCAGAAATGTTAGAAGTGGCCTAATCAACAGTTTAATACATTCCAAGAAAAAAATATGTACTGGTGAGCTTGGGAACTCAAAAAGGCCTGAGATCATCCACCACTGGAAGACAACAGTAGTGGATGATCGCAGAATCCTTTCCATGGGGAAGAAAAACCCCTTCATAACATCCACTCATTGAGGAACACTCTCCAGTGAGTAGGTGTATCAGAATCTAAGTCTACCATAAAGAGAAGGCTTTATGAGAGTAAATACAAAAGACTCACCACAAGATGCAAACCATTAATCAGCCACAAAAATAGAAAGGTCAGAATTAACTTTGCCAAAAAAAAAACACATGAAGAAGCCAGCCCAGTCCTGGAACAGTATTCTTTGGACAGATGAGACCAAGATCAACCTGTACCAGAATAACGGGAAGAAGAAAGTTTGGAGAAGAATTGGAACAGCTCATGATCCAAAACACATCACATCTGTAAAATATGGTGGAGGCAGTGTGATGGCATGGGCATACATGGCTTCCACTGGGTCACTTGTGTTTACAGATGAAGCGACAAAAGACAGAAGCAGCCGGAGGAATTCTGAAGTGTATAGTGATATACTTTCTGCTCAGATTCAGCCAAATGCAGCAAAGGTGATTGGACGGCACTTCACAGCACTGATGAACAATGATCCAAAACATACTGCAAAAGCAACCCAGGAGTTTTTTAAAGAAAACAAGTGGAATATTCTGTGATGGCCGAGCCAATCACCAGATCTCAACCCAATCAAGCATGCATTTCACCTACTAACAAGCAACAGCTGGAGACAGCTGCATAAAAGGCCTAACAAAGGATCACAAAGGAGGAAACCCAGTGTTTGGTGATGTCCATGGGTTCCAGACTTCAGGCAGTCACTGCCTGCAAAGGATTCTCCACAAAATATTGAAAAGTCACATTTTACTGAGAGCTATGTTTATTTGTTCAATTACTTTTGAGCCCCCAAAATTTGTATAAAAATAGCTACAATTCCTACATGTTTAATCATACGTTGTTCAACCCCTTGGTAAATGGTAAATGGTAAATAGACGAGCTTACATAGCACTTTCCTTGTCTTTTAACCACTCAAAGCTGCTTTACACCACAGGTCACACTTACCCATTCACACCCATTCACTCACTGATGGTTCTGAGTTTCTATGTTAGTTATCCATCAATATCTCTAACACATTCACTCCCTTTCATGCCCATTTACACATCATTGACTGTGGCCCAGTGCTTTGCTATTGATGGATTGTGTTGGGTTTGATGTATGTATATGTATACTATGTGTGTGTTATATGCCTGTATCAAAGATTGTAAAAGAATTGGGCGAAGCTATGTCATGAGCCTTCGGAGTGCTGTTGATAATGAACGCTACCATACTGCACGAGCTATTTCAACCAAGCCTTAGCTCCATCTACTCATAGATACAAAGGCTGTGCTGAGGCAGAACTTAAGGCCATCTCACTAAGAGCAATGCCACATTTCCTAAACTGGAAAAAAAAAAAAGAAAACAAGAGTGATGTGAAAAATACACGCTGTCAGATGACTCTCCCCACAGAGAGAGAGTTTCTGTATTTACTCTCTGTGTGACTTGAGCAGTGACAGGAGTTTGTGGAGTCCCACATATCACTAACTGACCAGGCTGAGTGTGCATTTACAAACCATTTACAAACATGAAGCAGCATCTTAAACACATG
The DNA here is from genome assembly GCA_036419115.1 of Scarus forsteni. Taxonomy (NCBI): domain Eukaryota; kingdom Metazoa; phylum Chordata; class Actinopteri; order Labriformes; family Labridae; genus Scarus; species Scarus forsteni. The sequence continues at coordinate 10,530,095 of JAZDUH010000536.1, read as the reverse complement.
TTGCTCCTACACTAATGTCAAGTATGGACCCTTTTACTCCCCTTTTATGTGCTTGCAATGTTTGTGGAATCGCTCTCACTGCTGACTGGCCTGCAGAGAGCACCTTGAGGGTAGGATTTGTGACCCACAAAGATGTAAAGTAACACAGGAAGTACAGTTGCCTTTGCTAAAGTCAACACAAATTACAGCTAAAAACACGACAGGAAAAGCTCAGTTAAAAGGGCAAGAGAGCTGAAACTGACGCAGGCTGGATTCAAACCTAAACTGGGAGGGCTGGGGGCAACAAGTGGATATTTTTGGGGTTCAACAGGTTTTGGCACTTCCACATGGGCATCCATTTACAGCCCCGAAGGTTGCCACCTGGTTTAATTGCAAATGTGAATCTATAAAATGAAGAGTATGGCTTCGGCCTGCTCTAGTTTAAGTGTCTTGGGGCAGCATTTGTTATGATTTGGCACCATACGAATAAAGATTTATTTATTGATAGATGGAGGTAAGGTGGCGCAGCAGGTAGTGCATGAGCTTCACAGCAAGAAGGTTGCTGGTTCGATCACTGTGTCAGTCAGGGTCTCTCTGCATGTTATTCCTGTGCATGCATGGGTTCCTTCTGGGCACCCCAGCTTCCTCCCACTGACCAAATACATGCTTGTTAGAATGATTGGTGACTCCAAACTGCCCTTATGTATAAGTGTGAAACTGAATGGTTACCAATCTCTCGATGTGGCCCTGGGATTGGCTGGTGCCCCGCCTCTTGCCTGATGTCAGCTGGGATAGGCACCGGCACCAGCCCCCCCCCCCCATGGCACAGAAAGAGACAAGTGGTATAGATAACGGATGGATGCCTGACAGATTGATAACTAAGTAAAGGCCTACCGCTCAGCTCTAAAATGTCATCAAACAGTTTAATGTAATTCTACAAATGTGGGGAGATCTTTAAGGATCTCCCAAAAAGTAACAAATAAGCTGGAAAAGCACTGTGTAAACACTTGAAGTTGTACACAGTGAACACAAAGACTGTAGCAAACCCCAAGATAAACATGTTGCCCATACTTTTTTGCACTTTTGCTTTGTTTCAAACACACATATCCTACTACCAGGACAAAAACGCCTCTCCAAACACAGATGTATAGACTGCTTACACATTAGACAGTAATTCACTGAGGATGTTACTGTATGTGCAAGCTGAATGCAGAGAGCTCTGCTGCTCTTTTTGTTCTCCGTCTCTCTCTGTCTGTGTCCCCTGGTTTACTCTCAGTAGACCGTCTTCAGATGGGACTCTGGGAGGGAGGGAAAGGGGGAGAGAAAGAGAGAGATGTGGGTGGTAAAAGTGGGTCACATGCTCAGAGAGAAAGAGAATGAGAGAGGGGGAGACTAGGGAGAGAGACACTGAGAGAGAATGACAGTAACCGGGTATGATTGGGTGAGGGAGGGAGGGAGAGAGACACAAAGGGGGTGAGGGAGAGGGAGGGAGGGGGAGGTCGAATTCCCCTGTTCAGAAGGAGTGGATCAGTCACAGGCCTCTTTCCTTTCATCTGATCTCAGTGGACCAAAGAACCTGGGACACACACACACACACGCAATAACAGTACACAACGCAGGGACTCGGGCAAACACACACTTCCTGGCACACACACATACACTCAAAACAAACATCAACGCAAAGTACACATACTACAGATGAAGGAACGATCACACACAAGCAAGAACACAATATGTATGTCTATAGAAGCGAATACACACAGAGACACACACAGGCCTGCCAGACAAACTTAATAAATCCATTACCCTGTAGATTCAACAGCAACAAAGAGTGGAATGTGGCAGCTGAAATTCAATAACTGCATACCGACACAATGGCACACACACACAAACAGATGCATATATCCAGGCACAATTACACACATACAGAGACACACACATTTTAGCCCACATGAGAGCCAGTGTAAGTAGGCCCTGCTCCAGCCTGCCTCCCCTGTGGAGACAAAAAAAGGATGGACAGATCCCATCATGTGTGTGTTCCTTTGTGTCCTAGAGTATGTGTGCTGCATGCCATTCTCACATCTCCTGGGCTTTTTGCTACCACCGTATTCATCTGTGGCCCTCTTAAGGATAATTACACACAAACACACACTCGTAGAAACACACACAGAGCTCATCTCTGAAAAAGCATCCCCAGCTTCTCTCCTGTGTTGGTCAAGGTCAAAAGCAAAATCCTGCCTAGAAGGCTCGCCTAAAGCCATGGACGCACTTGCGTAGGTGTGCAGAGTGTACGCATGGTGAGTCCACACTAAAATGCAAGCCAGCTTATGAGCTATGTGCATGCTTCCTCACCTACAAGGTGCATTTTTGACTGGGATAATCATCAGTTTTCATTTCAACTTGTTTGAAACACACCACTGCAGGCATCTACTTGTTAATCTCAAATGTTTCAACACAGATGATTCATGATTTACAAAACAGGCTTTGTGGTTTATCACGCATTGCAATGGTGCTTATTATTCTTATTTGATAAGACAGTGTTTTCATATTGCTTCCCTTATAACGCTACTCTTGCAGTGCAGCTGTATCCACCTGGGTCAATGTCTGGAATCAGGCAGATCCATCTTGCCAAGCTTCAGTCTACAATGATGGTGCTTGGCCCAGAGCGGCAAAGCCCTATCAGCGTCCTTAAAGCAGGAGGAGGTGGATGCTATGAGCGAGACGACAGCAGGAAGTGACTGCTTATACAGAGGCTAGCATAGATAACAACTTCAGTAGCAGTTTTATTAGCTTTAGACCACATTTTCAAAAAAAAAAAAAATCTCCCAAGAGAAAGGATATTTTCACTCCAACTCCAACATGTGAAGAAGAGAATTTGTCTTATAGTGCCTCACATGTCATATTTTGCATAATGGCAATAGTGCATGCCTACAACTTAAAGGTGTAGTCAGCAATGTGGGAGAAAACAAGTTGAGAGGTTGTTTACAAACGAATTTAGACCTGCCTCTCCCTTCATACCTCACCCCTTGCTCCACCCCCGAAAGCTAATGGGCGTGCATTAGGGCTGCACGATATTGGAAAAAACTGTCATTGCGATTTTTTGGGGGTTTGCGATATATTGCGATATATCTTGCGATATATCTTGCGATATTAAAAATAGAAGAATTTTTACCAGATGACTTGAATAGCTCTGTTTGGGAAGAATTTGATTGACTCACAATGACACCATTGTATTCATATAATACCGTTTAATCCAGGCTAAGGGGGTTCATCTGTGAGTTATGAAGATTGCTGTATATAAAAGGGATCCAGGAGGTCATGTCTCTGTACAAAATAGAAAAGGTTTCAATTTCAGTTGCTTTTTTTCATTTTCCCAATAAATGTGTGAAATGCGATAGTCACAACGCATGTGCGATGTGACTATATGGGCACATTGCGATGGCGATGTTCAAACGATATATTGTGCAGGCCTAGCGTGCATCGTCATGGAAACGGCCGTAGAAACTGCGTAGCTGACCAACGTAGCTAAGGTAACCCTGACTCCTCAGACAACTCGACTGCCATTATTGATAACATCACAACAACAGTACATTTTGGCAGATTAGACAATAAGATGGATGCCTGACGGCTACTACTGTTATGTGAAGCACCACAAAGCTAATGTTGTTTACCTATCCAGCAGAAAGACGGTGACATCCGCGTCCGTTTTCAGGTCTTTCAGTTTGCAGAGTTCCCTCCACCATCGGGACAGCCATTGTTACTGCACATATCGGATCTCTCTCTTACACTAACTGCGCACGCTACGCAATCTCCTACTTCCCCTCCCCCCTCTGTCTGATCTGCGCGTGAGTATGATCGCCCCCTGGATGTAGGGGGGTGTACTCTGTTTTGGTGACTCAGCCCAAGCCACAGTATTTACCTGCTGAAATTCAGAGCCAAGGCTGTGTACTGAAACCGGACTTTTTTTTCAACATGCTGTCAGTGGTGACATCTTGTGGATGGAGAGGGGAAATACGGTGATTTTGACAAATACTGCATTAGATTAGAAGATTAGAAGATCGCTGACTACACCTTTAATCCGCCTGACCTGCAACAAATGTGATTCATAGAACAATTATCAATAGCCTGCTGGTATGTTAACTTGTTAATATGTGCAAAAGAGGAGACTAAATACTAAATATTGAGAAAATGGGACGGGACTAGATAAGCTCTGCTTCTCCCGTCTACCCTTTCGGACATGAACATTTGATCAACTATTGACAATGTGTGATGCTGTATAACTGTGTTGACGTGACCGAAATAAATAAATAAATCAAATCAAATCAAATGTGTTTGAAAGAATGTGACCATTCTCAAAATCTTTGTATGGGCTGTTGCCCACATGGACTTGTGAAATATACTGAACTGTCCATCTGGTGTGTTAGCTTACAAAAGGGCACCCGAAAAACATCCAAGTAGAGTGTCTCTAAATGACCAACATAGGTAAATGAAAGTTTTAAATCTCTTTAGAGACGGATTAATACAAACAATATGTTTTTTGTTAATTGTGGAATTATTCCACCTCCCCAGAGGTGCAACCATTCAGTTTGTCAATAGCATTACAAATCTATAATGCGAAAATAAATTCAATGTTTTTATCTCGTGATTTTTTTTTAATGTAAAACAAATTAGATTTGTTGCAGAGGGAAACATGAACTACAGTTTTAGGCCTTTGCATAGTATACAATCGCTAAAGAGTGAAGTTACAATGATGGATGGGTCAAGAGGACGGGCTGGTGAGGTTTAGTGCAGGAGTATTTCACGCTAAGACCAAACGCCCTTTACCTTATACCTTCTAAATGTGGTCAGTTCACTATTGAGTAATCTGGCAGAAATCTTCAGACATCAGGTTTACAAGAAAGATGTGATCAGGAGGCCCGAGGACAGATGGCCTTGGCCTTCCAAAACCTTTCCAATTTACTCCTCAGTGACAGTGGACATCTGTGTGAATTTCAGAGCAGATTTCTCAGGGCAGCTGTGGGACACTCTGTCCACTAACAGGCTAAATATGGTGCTTGATGATCTTTGAACCATTACCTCCATTATCAAATCAGCATCTTTGAATTAGATAAAAAAAGATCCATTAGGTTAACATAAAGCCCAAAAAGCTTTCTTTAGATAAAATGCTCACAAAGCCAATGAGTCAAGGACAATGATGATGAAACCCTATGAACCCCATGACCTCTGTCTTTGACACCTAACTCTAAAATCTACTCAGGTCATTCTCACAATAGGGTGGACTTTGGGACTTTGGGCAGATGAAACAATTCAAAAGTTGTTTTATTGCTACGATTGACATGTGGATTCATGACCCATGACCTCAAAAATATGAATTGAATCTTTAAACAAAGTGAAGTTTGCACATTAATGAGATACCACATTCTTAAAGGTGCGAACAGAAACGGTAAATATAGGATATAATTTTTCTATTTGTATGTAAAGACCGTCAAAACAGGAGTATAATCATCCCCATAAAAAGTTTGTTTTATTTTTATTTAGTTAGAGAAAGCTTTAAAAAGTTTACATTACCACGGGCCGCGTTCATGTAGGCCGACATAGCGATCCTTCATGTTGTCTACAGGTGGGTTTTGGGGACAAAAAGTGCATAACATATTGAATACAAGTGTAGCCGCTGGTCCTGAAATCTATCTGGATGGCATGTGGCATCTTAACTGACCTAAAATCTATAAAGATAATAATAACAAATAAGAATGAAAAACCTTCACCCTGTAACTGTTGTAAGTGATGCCCTGTTCATGATCCTTTTTGATCTTCACTTGCTGCTTTGTGATGTGATGGATGGGCTCATTCCAAAATCTGAACACTAGATGTCGCTAAAATGCCAATTTCTACACACTGCACCTTTAAGCAAAGGATGACTGAGAAGCTAAATGACCTTGACATCTGACCTCAAAGATGTAAGAGTGGACATTTACGCACGGCTTGAATTATGTCATTTGAAATGTTTTTAGTTCACAATATTACACTCATTGGCAAAGAATAAATGAGTCATTGAGCCTTTGGCCTTTGACTTCCTAAATGTTAAATGTTTATACTAAAGTAAGACTGGGCATATGTGCAAAGTTGGATGAAAATCCCTCAAGCTTTCTGAGATACTGCATCAACAAGTAAAGAAAGACCACAAGACTCCACACCGAGCTAATCAATCAATCAATCTTTATTTGTATAGCGAATTCATGTAACAAACATCAATACAAACTGAAATCCCTTCACCTTTGGACTTATCAGTCACTGGCATGGACGTAAAATAAACAGGAGAACTTTAACAAGTCAACAAGACTAAACATGTACGTAACATGTTCAGGTAGAGGGGTATACACTATTTTCCTCAACCATACATTTGGGATGGCGGCCCAACATTCCAACATGTCCTTCCACAGCTCAATAACAAAGGCACAAAATCCTTGTGAAAACTGGAAAAATAGGTGTTGAAATGTTATTTTGTGAGTCCCTCTGTCAATACAAAATACATTGCAACTTAAGGGCTACATTTTGCAATTTAGTAACTGCGTGACCGATAGTAAACATTGGCACATCACCACCCTTTACAGATAAACAGAGAGGGAGCCAATATTAGTCAGCAACAGATAAACTATACACCTATCAATGAACATGAACGTCAGAACTACATTTGATTTAAACTGGACAAAAACTAATGGATTATCAATACACAGAACTTTGAGAATCATATAATAAATTATGACGGTGTACTTTATAATTACAACATATAATGTGCCGAAGTATTTCAATTGTTAACAACAACTTTACCTTTTTCAAATCAATTCAAAAAGGATGTACACTTCCTGGATAAACTGTTCATGAAAAAGTACATGCCTCAAATTTACTTCAAGAAGAAACACACAAACAAAACTGATTTGTGACCTGGTGAGTCTGTATGATCTCCTGCTTCTGCTGACTCCGCAAACCTCCTCCATCCCATTCAAGTCATGTGCACTGACAGCTCGAACACACACACACTCACACACATGTACACACAAAAGAGCAGCCCATGTTATCCCAAAAGCTGAATACATGTGCACACATTGATATTCGTGACCTCTGGCCTTCATGACCCTGAGGTCAGCAGCTCAGAGAGTCTCTGTTTGTGTGAAATGTGTCACATGTCATGTGAGAAGTGCGTGATACAGCAGCGACATATCCTCAACTCAGGCTAAGAGCAGTCGGATGGTAGCACTGACTCTCTTTAGCAGTGTTACTAATGCTTTGTTACCTTTGCACGTTGGGTGGGCTCGTGTGCCTCGATGACTTTGGCTCTGCCGCCGAGGACATGAAGCCCTGAGCAGTCCAACCGAGCTAATCAATCAATCAATCTTTATTTGTATAGCGCCAATTCATAACAAGTGTTATCTCAAGACACTTTACAATAGAGCATAAAGCTCTTCATTTTATGGATACACATATATGCATAGATACATATATACATATAAAATACACATATACATATATATACAAATATATACATCCAACACCCAACATGAATCCAAATAACATCAATCTACTCCATCATGGCGCAAAAAAACCTTCCGTTAAGCAGCAGGAAATCTTGAATGTGGATCCCAGTCTCATTATAACCAGCAAATCCACACGATGCTGTGATGGGTGTGAGGGCAAAAGAAGGGAGGTAAGAGACAGAGGATGCTAGAATAAGAACTAAAATTAGGGACAGGTTCATGTACCATCAACCTGTCGTCTGATTTATTAGAGGGTAGCCTCTTGAGATGCTACATCTCATTTTAAGAGGGTCCTCATGTCTGAATGGTTGTGGTGATCATTTTCTAGAAGTATAATATTAGATATTCTTACTGAAAATAAGAGCTAAGAAGGTCTGAAGGGAACAGGCTCAAGACAAAAATACAGCACCTGGTTGAGTTAGTCAATAGTTCTACTTAGAACATGAGAAATGTTTAACTTTTATTGAAATCAAAATTGCACATTTTTAGTTTGATACAGCATGGTCAAATGTTGGAGGTCAATAATAAATGAAATAAAATAATGATACAATAATTTGTGTTATTATTTTGCATGATTATCTGATAAATTATACTAACATCACAGAGTAACAATAAGATCCATAAGGTAATTGTGGGGGTAAAGAAAGCACCTGACTACTAATTAACCCAATTTTAGTTTTAAAACACAATTAGTTCATAAAGATGGTTCAAATCTTCTATAAATTATCACACCCAGAGGTCAGCACATTGTATCACATTTGAGTAATAAAAATGTCAAAACATCAAAATTGCTTTCTAATTCTTTCTTGCTTTGGGTGAAATGTCGCTGATTGTGTTCAGTGTGTTCATAATATCGTCTGAAATCGATTGAAGGTCCTGAATCGAACGGAATCAAATCAAAATCAAATCATGGCATGGACATCGTTTAACTGCATGGGATATTTCTATCTTTTCTTACCTCTAACAACATCACAAAATCTATGAGCATCAAATAGCAACTTCCAGTGTAAGAAACTGAAGCCAATCAAGAAGAGCACAATGTCCCAGCCCCTTAAAGGTGCTATGAGGAGAATTTATCGCCGGCGTAATGCTGCGTTCCTGTAACCTCGGAAATGGGAGTGACATCATCTCCGACTTATCGGCGTTCTAGTTGAAGTCAGAAAAAAACATGCCTAACTACCAGGCTATTGTTAGCTGTTGTTAGCACACCCTGCGTTGTTGTATGAAGAATGTGATTATCACAATGGCAGCATTTTTGTAAATATAGATCTAACAATACGATGTATACAGCTGATCTAGAGCGACACACCCCAGTCAGAAGTGCAAATAAATTGACTATTACAGGAGCTAAATAACTGTTCACACTAGGGGCATCCATCTTCGATTGACACCCCGGGGTGGAGAGGTTTCACCGAGTTCCCAGTAGGAAATTCAGACTTAGGGGGGTGTTCCAGTATTAGTTTCCCACTCAGAGCTCAAAATTCCTACTTCTGACTACAACTTGAACGCACCGGAGACGTGAAGCCAAATGTGTTTGTTTGTTGTGGGAAATGCAGCATGGATCTTTGTCGGAACTCTGCATTGCTTTACAAGTTCTTTTTCAACAACTTACAGGATGCAAAGCCACGAGGTAATGTATCTCTTTCTAGTTAGCGGTAGTTTTTGATGTGTGACGACAAGCAATGTGGGGAAAAGTTATTATCGTAGTTGTAGACGGCTATATATCGCTACTTACAGCCCGGCGCTCTCAGACGTGTAATATAAATAATAAAATAATATAAATTTGCTCCAGTTTTAATTGTCTTGTTCCTGAAGTTGAGTATCCAGGCCAGTCCAGCCCTGTATGACCCGACCAGGAGGCTATGGAATAGCATTTATAGATAATCTATTTTGATGCTATAAAACTCATCGATAAGTGTGAATTTCGATCAGGCATACATCTAAAAGTGAGACTTTTTTGTAATTACTTAAAAACTCCTCACAGTCTCTTTAAGTATCCACATGAGGCTGGTACCAAAAGTCTAGAAAGACATACACATTCATTCAAAAAATTAATGTGTTAAGAGCCCAGTAAAATGGTCTGATTGGCTCAAACTTTTATAGCACTCATTATATAGGGCTATCAGACAGTTTACCTGACAGTGAGATGCTACAGAACAAATTGGAAGCAGAAGCAAAAACTTCTGCAAAAACATTTATGATGTTTTTGGCCAAGTCACGATCAAACATGTTGGAAAGTGCCGTAAAGCACGATGCTAACATCCTTAAATCCACATATGGAATGTCCCACCAAACTCTAAAGGATCCTCACTTTTAAAGGATCATCTCGTTTTCAAAGGTGCAGTTTTTCTTTTCTAGTCACAAGTGAAGCGACTCACACAAATCATTCAGTCCACAAATGACTGTGGTAATATAAGGAGGTGTGAGTGGAGAGATAGACATACAGGAAGACACAGTTTTTAAGATTGGACTTTATATGTTCCCTGTCCCTCTGTGCTACAGGCAGTTAAACACCAGTGTGTCTTGTATATTTCAGCACTGCCACGTTCATTAAACACTTAATGTTAAACAATAACACGAGGAAAAGCAAATGTGTTTACTGACAGAAAACTGATCCATGGACATGAATAACAAAGAATTCAAGAACCCAGTAACTGATCAAACACACAGCCTTAGATTCCAGTGTTTCCTAAAGTTTTTCTCTAGTCCACATATGTATCCATTATGACAGAAATATTTAAAGATCGGGGTGGACATTAGCTCAGTTGGTAGAGCGTCTGCCCCATGTACGGGGGCTGCCAACCCCCAGCAGCGGCTGTAGGTTTGAATCCCTGCCTCAGCCCTGTGCTGCATGTCATCCCCCCTCTCTCTCTGCTTTCCTGTCACAACTTCAGCCTATCCAATAAAAGCCATAAAAAGCCCAAAAAAATAACTTAAAAAAAAAAAGAAATATTTAAAGATCAATCAACTAAAACAGTCTGACAGAAGAAAAGAGAGCTGCAGACAATATAGGGCCAGATCCACGTAGAATAGATTACTCCTGCTAACAGCATCGTTATCTGCTCAGAATTAGCTCATGCTATCTGCCCTGTTTTAGCGCCTTATTCTCAAAAGAATTTGCTCTAATCATATGCTGGTGCCAACACGCTCACAGTTTGGCAGCTGAGCGCACAGAACATACAACTCAAATAACCAAAAAGTGGTCAAGGGGGTCAAAGGCGTTTTAACAGACTGTATTTAGACAGTTTATTCATGTTTACTTAAAAAAGGTGGAAGGGTCGCAGAGTCGAACACAGTACAGGGCTCCAGACTAACTTTTTGCAATGGTTGCAACGGTGCACCTACATTTTTAAGTAGCACCGACACAAAAATTAGGTGCACCCAAATATTTCATGGTGTCACCTTAAACACTATAGGGTCAACATTTCATCGCCCTCCGTAACTTTCATATAATGTAAATGTTTTTTAAGGGAGCGCCAGGTGCACCAGTGCGACTAAGAAAAAATGTTAGGTGCACTCTTACAAATTTTGGCCGCATTTGTGCTACTCTCTTCGGATAAATCCTTTCTTGTGCACACCTGCCATGTCGCCTGCCATCTCGCAGATTTAATACACGGGCCTCACCTGGCATTAAATAGCACCGCTTTACTGTCTGTGGAAATTTACGAACTTTCCCTTATTTACATGCATGCAAATTAGACTGGCGTGGCTTAGGAGTGGTAGTGCAATTTGTGTTCAGTTTGTGTGCATTTCACCCTTTGCATATGCTTTGTGGATTGCACACTATTTTTTTCTGTATTTTGCAGGTTTAGCGGTCAAAAAAGCAGTGGAATCCTTTTGAGGATCTGATCCAAAGTACATTCATCATCTTCTTTTTTTTTAAGAAATTACTTTAAAGGTTGATCATTGTTAAGGAATTATGAAAATCTATCAATCAGTAAATCAATCTTTATTTGTATAGTGCCAATTTATATATGTGAGAGCTAAAATGAGTTTCTGAAATAGCAGAAAGTAAAAGTTAAAAACAAGATTTAACTTTTTTATAATCTCTTTTTCTACCTCCACCAAGGAGGTCATGTTTTGTCAGTGCTTAATATCAGGACAGCTAAATACTTTCAGAATTAAATTGATTCAGTTTGAGGGTAGGTCAGACTTGGGCCAAGAAACAACTGCATTTGGGATTCCAATCCTGCTGCAGATTCAGGTTTTCTTTTAATGATTCATTCACAGCACAAGACAGTTTTCAATATTTTGGCCAAAAACTCTTCAAGTACTCCATGGATTTGTTTTTGTCAGGTAATGTTCTTCATGGCACAAGAAACAAGTGATTTAATTTTTGTGTTGATCCAAATCCTGATGTGGATTCAGGAATTTCTTTCTATAACATGTTAACAGGGCAGTTGCACACATTTTTGAAAATAACTCGCCTGTAGGGAATGCCTTGGGGGAGGTTTGGGCACCCAGAGCACTTAATTTCAGTTTGAGTTTTTAAAACTCTAAACATGCTGGGTTAAAAATACAATCCTCTATCACATTAAACAAAACAGGAACATCTATTTGTTACAATGTTATAATTTAAATACAATTTTGTCTGGTCTATTCAATCACCTCTAGTTTTGTAAACTTATCATGAAACTTACAACTTACAAAAACAAAATAACTAACCAGACAGAAAGAAAGCCTCTTTTGTATAGCTCTGGTAGTCTAACCTATATTTTAGAATTTGTGGTGCTTTTTTAATCAGTATGAATGTGTTTGATGGATAAAAGCAGGTTTAGTGATAAAAAAAAAAAAAGCGTTCTTGGCTTCTATAGAGAGATATAGTGAAAAACTGATGGAAAACGGATACAAAAAATAAATACACACTCTAAATTTTTAATCAACCACCCTTAATTTTGTTATGGTAATTTTAAACAAAGTGAATACATGTGCAAATTACATGCCTCACTTATAAACACAAAAAACACAGAGTTTATCAGGTTTAATAATTGTGTATTTTCTGTTTATATCTCAATACATATCCCAGGGATAAAATAATATTATGCAGCACTTGTTTAAGACATTATTTCTATACATGAGTCTTTCTGGGACTTTTTGCAAAAAGGTACTCATGTCTGTTAAACAGAAGCAGGTCTCACTCGAGCAGTCAGAGCAGAGGAACCGAGCGAGGCTTAAGATCAGTTTCGCTCTTTAGATCACTACAAGATACTGACATCAGATCCTCTGGGGTAACCTGAGTTCACACACACGTATCACACATGCCCTAAAGCCCTAACACACTCAACAAGAAATACGTGATAAGAGACACGGACATGCATGTGACACATGCGACCAGACTTAGACGACTTGCCAAACACAGAGAGCAGAAGGAGAGAGGAGAGGAAGGAAGAGGAGAGGAAGTCAGCGGACCGTGACACTTCAGACATATGGGAGGACCGAAGAGAGATGAGAGGATGAATAGTGAGTTTGTTAGAGAAATGGAGAGACGCAGGAACAGGGGGAGAGGGAGATGCATCCAGCTGTTTGTCCATCCAAGCTTTGCTGTAATGAGCCCATGTTTGGCTCTATGGAGCATCGCCGACGCCTCATCTAACTTCTCCAAACTCTAACAAGCCAAACGGCTATTTAGATTTACCTCCTACCAGAGCTGAACCGAACCCGAACAACTAAGCACATAACAGCGTGGTGCTCCCTTAAATGGACACTCTGACATTTTGAATGTTGGCTGTTTATTTTTCTTTAACAGACACTTGTCAGCATGTGGGAAACATTTTTGCTTTTAAGTTTTTATAAAATGGCTCTGCAACATTGTTAGCGTCGCTGAGCATATCTTCCACTTGCAGCCCACTGTGCTCTATGGCTGAAATTAGAGAAAGCTTATGAGTCATTCTGTGGTTTACCTGGTAAAAGAGGAAAATATCTCTCATGCTCATGACAAATATTAGAGCTTAAAAACTAGAGAGTACCTATTCCCATCAAAAGCACTGAAACTTATTTCACTGGGAATGAAGCAATCTTATAATGCACTTTAAAAGTTGACCCTGATCTCCAGTGTGGATTACAGCTGACATTACCCTACATGGAAAGATCATGATTTGTAAAATTTGGTACAATGGATTCACTGAAAGGTAGGCTGTTACTCATTTGTTTCTTAGCCCATGAATACACCATCATGAACATCAACATTGTGTCCACAGGAGTCCAAGTCTAATATGAGCTAATCTGCTTCAAACAACTACTTTTTTTGTTGATATGTGAAGGAAAAAATATTTTAACTCTAATACGGAATGGTAATTTTTCACTGTACAGAACAAAGTGTACAATATTCAGTTTCATTGTAGCAGTGCAAGATAATCATTACAATCATGTGTAAGGGATGTGCAATATCACTGTCATATTAGTACCGGCAGAAAATATCTCCAAATATTAACTGGGATATCCCCATGTGGAAATGTCTGCTAATATTTACACTCAATCATCAGTTCATATCGGCAGAAGGTACAAATGAACCTTTCAGCTAGGAACCAAAAAATCTGCCTCCACATCGAGTTGCTCCATTTCAGCCATACTTTAAATGAATTTTTAATTGATTCTTAGACAAAAATGTGTCTACCGCACTGTCTGCTGAACCCCAGAGTAGGGATGCAACGATTATAGATTTTGGTTATACGATTATAGTCTGAGGAATAATCTCGGTTTCACGATTATTACGATTATTATACATTAATTTCGCAACACTGCTAATGAACTAGTATAAAATCACATGAACATTCTTCAGAGATTTTAATGTGTGTTTTATTGCTGTTAGAAATAACAGATTAATCAAATAACACAAGTAGTAGTAGTAAGTACAAAATGGTAAAGATAAACAAAAATTCTAACTCTTCCGTTAGAAATTAAATAAAGTGACCCCTGCTCTGTACACATCTATGTCAGTGTTTCCTTTTTGAAAAACTAGTGTCTGTGTCTGTTTGGAAATAATAAAAGCTACATATTAGCCAGGCACTTCCCTTAAAAAAAACTGCTCTGTAAACATCCATGTTTTCCCTTTTGAGAATTACAAACTGTGTGAAAGGCTGCAGGACTGTGTCTGCATGTCTATTTTGCTCCAACTATGTTACAACATTATCTAGTATTTTAAGTTTGTGTATTTTTTCTACATTTCTTTTGGACCCGAGTAGAGAACTTGTAAACATGGTGAAAAAAAATATCGAGCTGGCTTTTGACTTAAACAATATAGCTGCTTTTTGAAACATTAATAATACTCTTCTGTCTATTATGATCATTGTTTGTATTTGTTTGTTTGAAGATTTATCATGATAATGATAATGGATTACATTTATATAGCGCTTTATCCTTGACTGACACTCAAAGTGCTTCACAAGTTTTAGTAAAAATAATAGAAATAAGTTGAAAAAATCTCTTATGATGGGTTAATTATAACTGAAATGCAATTAATTAGTTCCCATGGTACAGTGCTGGAAGTCTACAAGCTCCTGATGTTATTTTAGTGTTTTGAACCTGGTATATTAACCTACAATGCCCAGAGTTTACTCAACACAGAGGGGAAGAGGCAAACTGTAA